>CAUYPK010018065.1:0-34016 GCA_963574355.1 Loris lydekkerianus | reverse complement strand
AAGCTCATCATCCTTAATCATCAGAGAAATGCAAATCAAAACTACTTTGAGATATCACCTAACCCCAGTAAGAGTAGCCCACATAACAAAATCCCAAAACCAGAAATGTTGGCATGGATGTGGAGGAAAGGGCACACTTCTCCACTGCTGGTGGGAATGCCCACTAATATGTTCCTTCAGGAAGGATGTTTGGAGAATACTTAGAGATCTAAAAATAGACCTGCCATTCGATCCTATAATTCCTCTGCTAGGTTTATACCCAGAAGACCAAAAGTCACAATATAACAAAGACATCTGTACCAGAATGTTCATTGCAGCCCAATTCATAATTGCTAAGTCATGGAAGAAGCCCAAGTGCCCATCGACCCACGAATGGACTAGCAAATTGTGGTCCATGTATACCATGGAATACTATGCAGACTTAAAGAAAGATGGAGACTTTACCTCTTTCATGTTTACATGGATGGAGCTGGAACATATTCTTCTTAGTAAAGTATCTCAAGAATGGAAGAAAAAGTATCCAATGTACTCAGCCCTACTATGAAGCTAAATTATAGCTTTCATATGAAAGCTATAACCCACTTATAACCTAAGAATATGGGGTAGGGGGAGAGGGAGGGGAGGGAGGGAGGAGAATGGGAGAAGAGGGGAGGCAGAGGGAGGGTGATTGGTGGGATTACACCTGTGGTACATCTTACAAGGGTATGTGTGAAACTTAGTATATGTAGAATATAAATGTCTAATGCAATAACTAAGAAAATGCCAGGAAGGCTATGTTAACCAGTGTGATGAAAATGTGTCAAACTGTTTATAAAACCAGTGTATGGTGCCCCATGATCACATTAATGTACACAGCTATGATTTAATATTAATAAAAATAAATAAATAAATAAAGAGATGCAGTTTATTTCCTTACCCATTGAAATTGAGTTGACCATGTAAATTTCTTTTGCTAATTGAATATTAATAAGTGTGACCCAAATTGATGAAGTTTTCTGAATATCAGCACTGTTGACATTTTGGACTGGATAATTCTTTGTTGAATGGGTGGTCCTGTTCACTGTGGGGTAGCTAGCAAACAACCTGGCCACTCCCCACCAGATGTCACTGGCAACCTTTTCATTGTGGCAATTAGCAATGTCTCTCCAGACACTATTAAATATCTGTTAAGGGTAGGAGAATTTCCCTGGGTTGAGGATACTGATGTAAAGTCTTGAAAGGAGCATTCACGTAGTGGTTTAACCTCTCATGCTGCACTCAAATTCTGAAACTTGCATGTGAGCTAACCTGGTGGGGGCTGAGAGCCCATGTGGGAGAGAATGAAGGTACTCTGGCCAAGAGCCTGTCAGCTATCAGGCATGTGAAAGAGGCCATCCCATCCCAGACAACCCACAGAGATCACATGAGCCCTTCCAGACCAGGCCAACCACTGAGCTGCCCCCACGGAATCACGAGCTATATAAACATCTGTTTTATGTCTCTAAGTTTGAGGGGGTTTTTTTTGTTTTTGTTTTTGTTTTTTTCCAGAGAATATGCATCGGTAGTTATTTTTACTAGCCTTGAAATGTACCTTTTTTTTTCTGATGAACACTATTTAATAATTGATTAAAATATAATTAGTCAGGATGGAATAGTGGTTAAAAACAGGAAGCCTCAGAGACAGACTTCCTGAGTTCATAATGTGCATAATGTATGATCTATGTTTCTAAAATTTGCTTGTTCAGTTTGCACATCTGTAAAATGGGTATAATAAAAGCTCCTGTTTTTATGAGAGTTTTATTGAACAAATTTTTTCTAATCCTCCTTAATACATGTTTCTTTATTTTCTCTGCTGCTCCTGAGTTTGGAAGCTCAGTTACACACACATCTTCTCCCTATGTAGCCCCTGTGCGGTGCATCCTCTTCAGAATACATATGAGTTTTTGATCCCAAACAGAATATATTGTTACAGTGGAAATCACTTTCATAAACAAAAATAATATCTATAAATCTCAGGTGTTTAACAAACTTTAGACTTTCCAGTTAAAATTTAATAAGAAAACTAAAGAGGAGTCTGGCCTGAATCCCTGTCCTGCTCTAGCTCAGACGCTCTGATAGTGGTAAAATCGATCCCAGATGTCATTGCTCTGTCATTGCCCTCTGATGGTGATGCTGCCATCACTGGGTTCTGAAGGAAATCTACCTCCGAAACTGGGGGAACATAAAGATCCCTGCATGCAGATATCAGGAGCGCAGGACCAGGCACCAGCTGAGTGTTGTTGCGGTTGTCATGTGCTGTCTTAATTTCAGGGTACTTGAGCTCTGCCCTGAGAATTCCATCAGCTGGTGCTGAGTGCCATGTATGAGCTATAGGGATCTTCTGATCTCAGTTACCTCTATGGACCATCTCTTCCTGACAACAGGCTCCCTACATCTGCATTTTAGGAGCATGTGCATGCGATACCAATCACCTGACTTCCGTATTTTGCACCACTTGCCAGCGCCAGTTGCTCCTGACGCCTGGCTTTCCCTTCTGGTGTCCTCCTTTTACATACCTGTTTGTCTTCTTGCCTCTTTGGGGGCTGTTTGTCTAAAATTCCTCCTTTTTGACTGCCAGAACTTGTTAACTCAGCCAGGTGAAGTTCTGTTCACTTCCATAAACATTGGAATGTCTATTATCTTATCTCTATTCTCTACCGTCAGACTTCACATCAACTGTTTTAAGAAAATGATTGGTTAGTTGTGTAAAGCAAGACGGGAAAACGTTAGTTTCTAATGTCATACAAAAGTGACCATGGACTACGATTTAAATCCAGAAGATGATATTAACTATGAATCAACATTCTTCTGTGCTCTGCTCACATCTTACCCATTTTTATTTTGTTCTGTCACAACACTTACATTGATAGTTTGAACCAAGGTGAATAACCATTATTTATTTTCTAATTATAGTTTTGCATTATTTGGTAGGCAACAGGGTGTCACTATATGTTGAGCAGAAAAAAAATAAAATTTAAATTTAAGTTTAGAAGGATTAATTCAGGATAAGTTGAAGAAGGAGGAGAGGCTGAGAGTAGCAGGAGATAATAACAGTGCACATATGAGGTCGTAAGATCTATTCTAAGATCACGACGCAAAGCAGTGAATCATTAGAAAGTTAAAGAATAAAGCTCGCACTGCGTGCTGGTGCCTCTGCATGGGCGAGGAGATAAAGAGTATCAATAGTAATTACAGACTGTCCCCAAAGAATTTTCCAGTATTAATATGTTGTTAAAATTCATTAAAATATGCTGAATTTGAGGGTTTTTAAGTGTATTATATGATATAATGAAACTTCCTTTCAATTATTTTAGCTCCTCACAATAAAGTTTTGGGAAAGGTATTAGAAGTTCAAAGTATTGCGGAATAATTAAAGATTCCAGGGAAGCATTTATGAGGTTTTCTTTGACCCTACAGAATGTGATATGATAGTTGTCTAATTAGTCGTATAGGACTCTAAGGCTGGTCACCTTCTGTCTTTTTACTTTTGTACAAATGATTCCTCTCATTTGGGATCTCCTTGACTCCTTTTTTCCATCTGCTACTTTATTTTAGCTCCACTTTAGCTCCTCTCTGAAACCTTCCCTGATTACCCCAACAAATAAGTCCTTCTTTGGTGACTGATTATCTGTGGAAACATTGGTTTATTTCCATTATTGCTATTGCTTATATGTCTCCAGATGACAGTGCCTGAGCTATCTTTCTTTTCTTTTTTTTTTTTCTTTTTTTTTTTTTAACCACTTACCAGACTGGAGTCACCAATATGTGAGGGTAGGAGGTAGAAGAAAATGAAAATCAAAAAGAGAACATTTTCAACAGCGTGCATTGCAAATATTTTTTATAAGCAACAAGAAATTTTTGGCACATTTTCTTCTTTAATAATTTGTATAGCTAAGAAAAAATTTATATGTAAGTACTTTTGTGTATTACAAGCTTCCGAGAGTTTCTTAAATCCCTACTCCCTTATATTGTCTGGATTTACTAATGTATGTAACTACCCTGCTTGGTTGGGAGGAGGGGCATTTAACTTAGTCATTTTTGCTTTGTATGTGTGCTGTGATTTCATATAAAAAAGTCCTTGAAATCTCCTTTATGAATCTGGTTTTATAGATGAGGAAACAGAGACTCCTGGAAACTGTAATTTCCTTAGTATCACTCTGTTAATCTAGATAGTAGAATTCAATTTGAAAAACTACAATCACAGGCGGCACCTGTGGCTCAATGGCGTAGGTGCAGGCCCCATATGCCAGAGGTGGTAGGTTCAAACCCAGCCCCAGCCAAAAACTGCAAAAAAAAAAAAAAAAAAAAAAAGAAAAGAAAGAAAGAAAAACTACAATCACTAACTCCAGAACATTTAAAGTCAAAGTTGAAGATTAACTGAAGAAATGGAAGTTATTACCACAATAACTTTTATTCCAACTGTTTGGCACACATGGTGATATTTGAGCTATCAGCTCCAAGGTTGAACAGCTGGCTATAAATGAAACCAGTACAGGCGATTGTACTAATGTACACAGCTATGATTTAACAATAAAAAAAAAGGAGTCAATAAAAAAAAAAAAAAAACATATATATACATATATATATATATATATATATATATATATATATATATATATAAAGAAACCACAACTAGTATTAAGATGCAGAAATACAGCTGAGTTTGATGAGCTTCAGTCTCCACCCCATTGGAAGTTTCTCAGTAGTCTCTGCTCCGTAACTTCTCCTGTGATGGGAAGAGTGTCAGCTGCAGTAGCAGAAGTCAGGTGCTCAGGAAAAGCATGGTACATTTTGGGAAACAACAGCATAATTAAAACATGGGGAGTTGTGAAGAAGGACTCGGGTATCATTTAAAGCAGACCATCTGTACTGTGATTGTCTTCATCTCAAGGAGACAGGTTGCCTCCAGAATCTGCAGTTACTCACACAGCTTATACTTGAAACATGTTATCTGTGTTAAAAACAACTGACAGAGGCCAAGTCCCCCCAAAAGTAAGAGTCTAGTTTTGTGGTCCTTCCTCGGAGGATATTGATACTGATCTGAGTAGTTGTACTGTCACTACCGCTGACTGAGCGCTCAGTGGCAATGCTGAAAGTGAAACATGTTGCTGTTCTGCCCACCGAAAATGGAAGGAAAGATAATAGGAGAAATACAAAATAACACTTTTTCTTGCACACAACTTATAAAATGCGAAGTCTGTAATGAAAGGGAAACCTTTATCACTATGTGACTATTGGTAATCAGAGTTCCTTGATCATATGAGTTAAGTGTGGTAAATTAGTTTTTAAAAGCTCCGTAGTTAATATTTGCTTCTTTATAAAGGGAGACAGTATTCTAATTTAGGAAAATAAGCCATTGATTTTTTAATAATAATCCTAATAAGTCCTTTGGGAGTTGATGCCCCATGGAAATGGGTTCACTAAAACTCCATGAAGAAAGATCTGGGCACTTTTCTGCATTAACAGTATCATGAACAGTATCATGAAGACAGGACAGAACTACATGGAAAATGAGAAGACGGAGGAGTTTGGATATTGAACTTTTAAAACATGGTTTCTAATACCGCAGCGCTGTTATCTTGATTCTGTTCTAAAACTCCCCGTGTTTAAAAAAGTCAGTAAATGTAACTACTTCATACAAATGTCTCTTGAGATTGAGGTTTATTTGTGAAAGAAGATTCAATAATATGTTTATGTCAGTATACTTAAAATTGAAACCATCATGCTCTGGACAGCAAACAAGTTTCGTAAAATAAAATAAATAAGCAGGAGCATAAACTCAGTGGCAGAAAAAAGATCAGACAGAATATTCTACAATCTATTCTTGCTTTGGGAATTTGCAGAATTTTTTAGGAAGTCATTGAAATTGTATAATATGGAATATCATTTTAATAAATATTACCTAGAACTCTGGTAGAACAAAGTAGCCCTAGGTGGTAAAAGAAAGAGGGAGAAGAATGAAATCCCTTAAAAATGGTTTTTGAACATTAGAGGATGGACTATGCTTGGGAGAAAGAGGACCCAGATTTTTTTCTTACTTACTTTGGAAAAGATAGCAAACTAAATTAATTTACTTCTGTAAATTTTCTGAGATTTTTACATTGGAATTTCTAATTAAATTGAAGTGCATAATAAATGATAATGATCCGTCCAACTGAAATTAAACAAAGTCTCTTTCAATTTGGAAAGAGTTAACTGTAATCAGTTAAAGGATATTTCAGCCGATTAATTGAAATTCAAATCAGAGGCGAATAAGTACTTAAAACAAGGGCAGAGGCCAAGATATAGATGAACAGACTAAAACACTGACCTCAAAATACATCAATCAATAAAAATAGAAAGTGTTTTATCTCCTCTGCTTCTTTTAATAACAAGGATCAGATCAAGCAAAAGGCTTCCTTTGCTCTTCAGCTCCTTAAATGAGGAACTTCAAAGAATTAAGTCTCTGTTCACATCATTAAGTGATACAGGAGAAATCTAAATGGGCTTCAGCCTCAGAGGCTGGGCGTCCCTTCGTCCTTGCTCATCTCGTGAGTCCTGCTACTATTTGTCTCTGTCAAGTCTGCACGCTGCCGCACCTGCACTCCCAAGTCCCCGCTTGGTCCACATTTCTGAGCTGAAGGGATGCTCTTCAGAGTATTGACCACTGCGAGCTTGACAAGTTTGTCCTTTTGACAAGGTGAAAGAGGTCATTCTATCCACCAGTGGAATCTAAGAGGCAATTCTTAAGGAGGTCTGAGCTTATATTTTTACAGTTACACACCAGAGATACTGTGGACACAGGAAATTTGTAAACAGTGTGTAATTAAAAAAATTGTTTTCATAAGGTAGCTGTCAACAATGTTTGTCTTTTAATTGCCTATATCACTAGTCAGTAATGCTAAATATGAATTTTACTATTTATGTGAAAATGACAAAAATAATGACTGTACGTTAAGTGCGATTCTCAAGAGATATTCGGCTGAGGAATAACATACTCCGATATTAACAAAACGACTACTCACTGCTTGAATAGCTCCTACAATGGCTGAAAAATGTAAGCAGACCAAGATAGAATATTTTTTCAGAAGCATACTCAGAATAAAATTAATTTCTGTCAATGATTATTGGAACACGTTTAATATTTGAAATAAAAAATTAAATCACCAGATCTTGACCCTGACTAAGAGATTCACAGTGCAGTAAAAGAGAGCAAAAGAGATAGAACAAATTAAAACACTTTCATCACTCATTTTTGAATTATGAAAGGTATAGTTTGTCCTCTCTCTATGTCAACAATCTAGTGGATGTTTTAATTATCATTTGTGGAAACCCAAGAAGCATGTCACTGAAATGGATAAAATAAAATATTTGGTTTGTTATGTTTTACCAAGATTCAAATGACTTGCACTAATGCGGACATTCTTTTTCTAACATACATTGTTTCATAATGTACCTTGAGCAAGATTTTTCCAACAAACCACAGGAGATCTTTATAATTCCAGTGTTTTCTTGTTATCGTCGCATGTGGATTTTACATTTTTCGACTCACAGCCGTAGTTCTATTAGTATTACACAAAACTTGTGTAAAGTAAGGTGCCCTTACCATTTTTCCTCAGAGCAGGTTTGTAAATCTCTAGGGCACTTGCATTGGCCATGAAATACTGCAGCAAGGAGCACTCTTGAAGTAATTAAATTGGATATCCAGGATAAATGGTCTTTCCTGTAGTATTTTGGAAAGACCTGAACAATTGTAATTTACTAACTTATTTATTTGGACAAAAAAGGTACTTTCAATATGTTTGCCAAATATATCTTCAACAGTGGAAAAGCTTCCAGGATACTTTTCAGGTAAGTATGAAAATCCTTTCTGTGGTATTCTGAACAAAACGACACATTCTCTTCCTTTACTCTTCCTCCCCCCCCCCTTATCTTTCACGCACCATTTCCGTTGAAGCTGTCAGTGTACGCACTGCAAATATCACATGTTTATATAGAATTTAAAATTGGACCCACACTCTGAGACACAGATCACAAGGAATTTAGAAATAAAACTCTAAACTCAGTCCACGATCTTTAACCTTTTACAATTACTGTAACTGAGGACTTGTCATCTGATTTCTTTGTGTTGCTATATTAAAAATGAAGGGGCTATTTTTAGTTTTTGCAAATATGCATTAAAGGACTTAGGAGGGGAGGGTAATCTTTTGAAACTTACTCTCAAGTAGTCTGTAGGAGAAGAGATAACAAGGGATTGATCTAGGGATAAATAGATGTATTCTCAGGTAAATAGATAGATAATTTTATTCTTCACTAATAATATTTTATTTCTAAAGGGGCATACCTTTAGTAAGTCTATAAGGAAAATCTTCCTAATATCTAAACGGCAAACACTCCTGGGAATGAACTGCCAAATGATGGATTTCTTAAGTAGTGGCCAGTATCAATTCCCCCGAGACCTAACTTCCATTCTGCCGGGGGGGGGGGCTCTTGGTGGGTTTACTGAAAAATGAAATTAACTCTTTATGACATTCATTTACTAGTCAATGCAAGACATTTTTAGGATATCTGACCCAGCATTTTATAGAAATTGAGGCAGGTGAAAAGCAGCAACCAATAAGACAAAAACAAAATCTTAGCATGAACTATTTACATTCTCACCCAAAATGCCAGGGACAGAGTTGAGGGCTAGAGGAGCAGCCACGTGCAGCGTCCCTGCCTCCTGACTGCACCCACTCTGCCGTAGGCACTGCTCAGCTGGGAAGAGAGCTGTCCATGTTTGGTTGAGAGAAGTGACAGGGAAACCCGCTGTACAGATGGTCCCTGATGTATGATAGTTTAACTAACAAATTTTTGACTTTACAACAGTGAAAAAGCAATACACATTTACTAGCAACTGCGTTTTGAGTTTTGAGTTATTTTTTCTCAATTGTAGGTTAATGCAAGTGCTCTGAGCATGTTTAAGGTAGTCTAGGTGTGTTAAATACATTGACCTACGATATTTTCAACTTACACACATTTATTGGGATATAAATCCATTGTAAGTTGAGGTATGTGGTGTGGTGCCAGAACGAGTAACATAGATAAAGTATACCATGTGAAGTAAGAGGAGAGAGAAATATGAGCTTCAACTATGGAAAGCCACTAAAAGATCTGGAAATTTAGCTGGGATTTGGCAAATTTGTACTAAAGTCTTTCCTTAAAACAAGCAACTTGGGAAATGTGTTGTAAATGCAGAATATAGAATCACAGAATTTATAGATTTTTTTTTTTTTTTTCACAAAAGTGATGACCTGGTTCTGAGAATATATGTCACATGTCTATTATTTTTGAAGCAATCACATGGTGAGTAAATAGAATATATTTTAAAATTTTAATACATTATAATTATTTGACCATGCTAAAAGTGTACAGTACAATAGTTTCCTCAACTTTCTTCTATTCTGCATACATTTTACTGAATATTATATTACTAGTATCTTCATTTCATTAAATATTTTTATAAGGGCGGCACCTGTGGCTCAAAGAAGTAGGGCACCAGCCCCATATACTGGAGGTGGTGGGTTCAAACCTGGCCCGGCCAAAAACTGCAAAAAAAAAAATAAATAATAAAATAAAATAAATTAATTAAATTAAATATTTTTATAAGACATGGCTTTTATTTATTCTCCAAACAAAGATAATTGAATCATTAGTATTTTTTCCCTAATATAATTAATGCCACAATGAACTTTCTTATAGATAAATCTCTAAAACTCTATCTTTTCTATGATTTTAAGGAACAAAATTTCGAAAAGTTTTAAGATCCTTTCTGTATATCATTTTAGTGTCTCACAAACACTTTAAAATTTGACATTAAACTCTGAGCTATAAATCTGTTGTATAAGAATTTTGAACTTAATGAAATAAAAGTTTCACTTAATTTTGCTATAAAAAATGGTGGGACTCACAAACTCCTTTTTATCCTGCTAGACACACACACAAAAAAAATCACACAAATTCAAGTGAATATTATTCATTTCTATTTTGTAACTAGGTTTTTTTATTTTGAAATATTAAGGAGACACACGTGTTTCTGGCTCCGTGGTTGATTCTGTGATGGTTGAGTCAGGCTGGGAGTGTGCTGATCACAGATGATGTTTGTGGTACCATCATGTGGGTTTTCACCCAGACTTAATTTCCGATGACTTTTACTGCCCTCTGAGCACATGTGAGCTCATTGCTTAGTTCCAATTTAATAGCAACTACACGTGGTGTTTGTTTTCCATTCTATAGATACTTCACTTAGGATAATGGTCTCCAGTTCCATCAAAATATTCATAAAATACTCTAATTCATCCTTCTTATGCTGAGTAGACTTCCAAGGCACACAGATACTACATTTTATTAATCCAGCAAATGAATTGATGAATTTATGGATGCTTAGGTTGATTCCACATATCTGAAATTGTGAATTGTGCTACAATAAATGTTCGAGTGCAGGTATCTGTTTTTTTTTTTTTTTTTTTTTTTTTGGAGATAGAGTCTTACTATGTCACCCTCAGTAGAGTGCTGTAAGCTCACAGCAACCTCAAACTCCTGGCTTAAGAGATCCTCTTGCGTCCCGAGTAGCTGGGACTACAGGCGCTTGCCACAATACTTGGCTATTTTTTGGTTGCAAGTGTCAGTGTTGTTTAGCAGTCCCGAGCTGGGCTCGAACCCACCAGCTTTGGCATATGGGCTACTGCCCTCCTCACTGAGCTATGGGCACCAAGCCTGAGCGTAGGCATCTTTTTGATAAAATGATCTATTTTCCTTTGGGTCGATACCCAGTAGTGGGATTGCTGAATTGATGGTAGATTTCCATTTACTTCTTTGAGGGATCTCTGTACTGTTTTCCTTAGGGGGGGTTACTAGCTTCAGCCCCACCATCAGTCAACCTGCGAGTCAAATCAAAGCCTCAGGACCATTCACGATAGCTATAAGGACAGTAGTATACCTAGGAATATACCTACCCAAGGAGGTGAAAGATCTAGATAAAGAGAACTTGAAAGCATTGGGAAAAGGAATCACAAATGACAGAAACAAATGTAAAAATGCATCACTGTTCTGGAGCTGATGAATCAACATTGTTATGTGTCCAGACCATCCAACGTGATTTAGATTCAATTCCATCCCCACAAAAGTACCATCACATTCCACAAATCTGTTCCTTTGTTTTTGAGAAATATTGAATTAGGTTTAATCTTACTTCTCTTTCTCCTCAGAGATAATTTAACTTCTTTGGCAGACACGCAGGTCTCCCCGGGGTCAGTGGAGGGGCGTCTGAGTGAACGGCTTTTGGGTTCCTGACGGCCTCTGCTGAGCTGCAGACTTATCTTCCCATGGCACCTCCTACTATCCCTCACGACCCTCCCCTGCTTCCAATCCCGTGGGGTGAGTCCTTTGTGTGTTTCTATGAAGGAATTCCTGTATCAGGATAATTTATACAGAAAAGAGGTTTGTTTGGCTCACAGTTCTGGGGGCTGTACAAGAAGCAAGGTGCCAGCTCTTTTAAACAAGCTCTGGCATGAAGCAGAGGGGGAGAACTCACACCACAGAGAAGGAGTCCACCACCCCGGGGGGATCTGTCCCCACGACCCTAGGACCTCCTCTGAGGTCCTGCCTCCAGCCCTGTGGGACATGGAGGGGACAAAGATCCCAGCTATGTTCTCTGAGTCCCTGAGGACTGTCGCTCCTCAGTCTCAAACCCTAGTTGTTCTCTGAGCATTGACCACACCCCAGCAGCCTTCCTTTTGGTGGTTTAGATTTTCTCTGAATCATGTTCAGTCAGCAGACCTCTTGGGGTTTGCCCTTCACTACATTTGCTGAGAACGCCCAACCCAATATTAACTGTGCCCCATGCCCAGCTAGTCCGCAAGCGCACTCTCACAGGCTGGATGCCTGTGCTCAGCCCTTCTGAGTAAGATAGCATAAAATAGAACTGCTCTCAAATGCAAGTACCTCCAAAGCCATTTGATGATTTCCATCAGGACACCTGTCATGTTGCCCGCGTCACTGTCTCACGTCCAGACCCCTGAGGCTGGGCATGGAGCCTTAACTCACGTGCTGGAGAGCATCTAAAACCTGGACCCCGAACCCATGTCCTCTCACTGGCTGAGTGAACTTTTGTCACACTTCCTGGAGTGGGGAAAGCCTCTCTGTAAGTTTCACCCTTCCCTCTGCTGCTGCTTTCTGGTTTATTTTATGTCCTTTATGTTCTGTCACTTCTGTCTTTGGCTCATGATGTCCCAGGAAGGAACAAAAAACAAACAAAACCAAAAACACTTTTTTTAAGACTGTTGAGGTGGAGATGGATGAATCTATAAAATGTCTGTCAGCAAGTCAGTTGACTTTCTCATTTCAGTGTGAGATAATGTGCACAGAAATCAAAAGCAGAAGCCTGGACAGAGGAAGAAGAATGGTAAGTCCAAGAGAGAAAGGACATGACCTCACTTCATATTTACAGTGGCCGTCCTGTTACACGGGTAAGCGATCAGGGTAGCAACTGACGCTGCGAGTCTATAAAATGCCAGCCTCAGGAAAACTTTGCTGACAATGGAACGTCATCTCCTGTAGTTTGTTCTTGTCACTTCTAGGAACATTTATTAATTACTGTTATTTCAATTCCAGGGTATTTGGGATGAGTTTGTGTGGGCCAGCACACACGTGCAGTTTCTAGTGAGTTGTAATATATTTTCAAATGTGTAAGCTATTTTATTTCTTCTTTATTTATGTATATTAGTAACATTATTAATTCATAAAAGTTACTTGATTATTCAAATTATTAAATGTATTCAATTTATTTTCTATTTATGTAATCTTACATCTGCAATTACAGGAAACTTTGTTTACTTGTATTCAATAATTCTCCAGTTCATATCAGATTTTATTTAATGTAATTTATAAAAAAATTAAAGAATAATAATCACATTCCTCATTCTCTTCAGTCTCTGAAGGGAATGATTCTAGTGATTCACTCTTAATTATAATACATTTTGTTTAAATATATACATTTTGCATTATTTATCCTATTCTTGGTTTTCTAGGAGTTATTTGTAAATAATCAAAAATGAGTGCCAAATTTGGGACATCTTCTTATATGTGTATATAATATGCATTGTTTTTATCTGTCAATGTGATTGGTATATAATATTTTTTGAGACAGTGCTTCAAGCTGTCGTTCTTAGTAGAGTGCTGTGGCATCACAGCTCACAGCAACCTCCAACTCCTGGGCTTAAGTGATTCTCTTGCCTCAGCCTCCCAAGTAGCTGGGACTACAGGATCCCCAACAATGCCCAGCCATTTTTTGGTTGTGTTTGTCATTGTTGCTTGGTAGGTCCAGGCTGGATTCGAACCCACCAGTTCTAGCGTATGTGGCTGGTCTCTTAGCCGCTTGAGCCACAAGTGCAGAGCCAATTTGTATATAATATTATTATATTTTGGATGATAACATAGATTAATTATATTTTAGTTTGCTGGGATAAAACCAGCTTAGTTGTAATGGTTAATTGTTTTCAGAAATTATATACTTTGATTATATATCATTAAGGATTTTCTCACTTATTTTCAATACAAAATAAGGCACATAACATTTGCATATGTGCATATGTTATTTACCAGATTTAGGCATTAGATGTATCTTTCATTAAATTGTAAAGAAATATTTGCCTATTGGAAATGTGGATGTAATCTCACAGATCCCCCCCATTTTACCATTTTGGGTATACTCAGAATCTTCTTTCAAATACAAAATGAAAATAATTTGGTGGTCATAGTCCACAGTGACAGTGCATAATAAGTTTTTTCCTATTGTATTTAATAGGAAATACAGAATTTAATCTTTCCCAGTCATTTAATTCCGTGATCATAAGACACCAAACAGATTCTTGGAAAATTTTATTGTGTGTGTGTGGAGAGGGTTGGGGTGGGGTTTAGCATTGACTAAAGTTACTAGGAAAATAAGGGTCAGCTCTCATGTCATAGTTCAGACAGAAGGATGCAGACTTTGGGCTTTTTCCCTCTGGCCTGTTTCTTTACTGGGAGTGCTGGTCTCCCAGGCAGAAGCAAAAAGAGGCATCTGAGAGTGTAGGGAGGGGGAGCACCTGCAGCTTCATGTGTAGCTCTGAGAGTGGAGTGTCCATGTAATTTATTATTCTAATGAGGATGTTATATGAACAACAGAAAACCTGAAAACCTTTAAAAATATGTATAATTTTTAAAATATGTGTTTAATTCTAAATAAGAAACTATTTTCAAAACCAATATTCTTTCTGAAAATATATATCTACTTCCGAAAAAGCAACTTTTAAAAAGTTTTTGATGACTATTCGAATACTGATAATTAAAATAAGCAAAATAATTTTAGTAAATATTCTACATATTGTAACTAGTTTTCTTAGCCATATCTGGTCCAATGTTATGTAATTGATATATTTCAGAAAAAAGCATTTTCCAAATAATTTTTAAGGGAAAATCTCCTTGAATCTTTTCAAAGTTGCCTTTTATTAATAATAATTTAAAAATCTTGACAACTTCAATTGACCTTTCACTATGAGTCACAGTACTTTTGAAATGAGAATTACTCTTTATAGAAGTTGCAACACTTCATAAACTCAGAGAAAACATCACTAAATAGAGGATATCTATATTTTTTATACAGAAATGTTTCAATATTCACAAGTATTATTTTTTCCAAATATTTCACATGTATTATTTTTTCCAACTTCATCAACTTCATCAAGTATTTTTCTTTGACAAATATTCTTACAAAACAAAAATCATCAAATGAATTGTCTCTATTTTGAGATCCATTTTTTTTTTTTTTTTAATTGTTAAGGTTTTTTTTGTTTGTTTGTTTTTTTCTTTTTGCAATTTTCTTTTTGCAGTTTTTGGCCGGGGCTGGGTTTGAACCCACCACTCTGGTATATGAGGCCAGTGCCCTACTCCTTTGAGCTACAGGTGCGCCCTTGAGATCCATTTGAATGTTTCACCAAAGTTATTTGCTACAAATTCGTAAACCTCATAAATTTCATTCAATTTCAGTATCTAGTATAAATTCATCCAATTAAATATGGGATCTGATTATAAACATCAGTACAAACTTGTTCTTAAAAGTTTGGATTTTCCAAAATTTGAAACTTAAAACGTTTGCTCACTTGAACCATTATCACTTTATTCTTCCACATCATCCATTGCTTTTGTTTTTATGTATTTTTTCCCTGTATTTATTTATTTATTCATTTATTTAGACAAAGTCTTACTCTATCACCTTGGGTAGAGTGCCATAGCATCATCACAGCTCGTAGCAACCTCAAACCCTTGGGCTCAAGTAATCCTCTTGCCTCAGCTTCCTGAGTAGCTGGGACTAAAGGCGCCCACCACCACACCCTCCTAGTTTTGCTATTTTTGGTAGAGACTGGTTCTTACTCTTTCTCGGGCTGCTCTTGAGCTCCTGAGCTCAAGCAATCCACTGGCCTTGGCTTCCCAGATTGTTAGGATTACAAGGGTGAGCCACCATGCCAGGTCTTTTTTTTTTTGTTTTAAATAAACTTTTAAAGAGAAATTTTAAATTTTTGGCAAAATTAAACAGAGAGCACACAGGGAGCACATCTACTCTGCTCTTCATGCCGTAACTATCCCATTCCAGAGCAGCAGATCTGTCATAAACCAAGATTAACACATCATTATCATCAAAAGTGCACAGTTCATGTCAGGTTTCACTCTTGAGGCTTTGAGCTAATGTATAATGGCAAGGATCTAACACTGTAATATCACAGGCAATAGTTTTAAAGAACTAATTTACAAAGCAATGCAACATATGATTTGGGATACGCAATTTGAAGTTTACAAAGTTTTTTGCAAAAGCATTTAAAAATGTATTTGAGGATAGATGGCAAAAGAAAAATTCTATTGCGACACTGATGTATTATGTATTTTTTAATTGGCTTGTAACAAAAATCTTGTATATTTATTACCAGAATTCTGCATGTATGAAGTATTTATATGTTTTGATAACACATTAATTTCTTATGGTAGATTATTGGACCTTCTGTGAATGCAGTAGTCTTATTCATTTAGTAAAAACATTATTTTACCCATAAGATTAAGTTCCACCAAAATTTGTGATTTCATAATTACAGCAAAAAAAAATCTTATTTTATCTACAATATTGAGCTCTTTACCTGAATTTCTAATACATAGTAACTCTATCAACAACATCAGTGGCTTACTTATACCACAATGACCTTTGTAAAGTATTTATTTACATTAATAGAACAGATAAAATTATCATTTACTGAAATTTACCTAATCTTTTACTTGAATTATATAATGCCATTTACATGCCAACACAATTTATTTGAGAAACTATTATCTAATAATCTTAACACATTCAAAGTTATCTCCTCATTTTTTTGGCATTATTAAAAATACTAGAACAAAAGTGAAATTAATTGAGAATAGTCATTTGATCTGAATGAACTTACATGGTTCACACAGCCTTCCTTCTACACTGCCTAGGATTAAAGCAATTTCTCTGGGTACAATCATTTGGGAAAAAAAAAACAGCTTCTAACCTCTGATGTTGATGTAAGTGCTTCTTCCAATTTACATTTTCTGGTTTTCATGTCATCAGTGATGTATTCCAACACATATGGCAAATTCAACAAGTATTTTGTGAGGAATTTCTTTTGTCATCAGGGAACAAAGGGCACTCTTCCCTGATAAACAGGTTAATGAGCCAGAGGAGCCCCACCATTGCTCCACTTTGTACCTTCAGAAGTTTTTCAGTCCATACAAGGTGACGTGGGAGGCAAGTAACAGCGGGGAAGTCTGGCAAGGTCTGAGAGTTGAGGAGATAAAGTAGATGGCCTAAAGTGACCAGAGCACAGTCCTCAGTCCTCATGGGGAAAGAGCTGGAGGCACAGCGGTCTCCCCAGCTCTGCTCGATCTTCCCCTCTGCCCTCCGCAGGCTTGTTTGTGTGAGGAGACCACCAGGCATCAGAGTCAGAATCACTTCAAAGCATTAGAGGGAGCAGAACTCAAGGCTCACACTTCCCACTAACCACTAAAAACTTCATAATTATGGAGAACTAACTGGAATTTTCAGAAGAGTCTTCCTGGGAGGAAAAAAGTATCCCTAAATTAAATGCTGCTCTGGCTCTACCTAACAAATCATAAAGAGAGGCCCCCACAAAGAGAAAAAACTGCTTCCAAATAAGTCGTATAACAAAGCTTAAAACTATTTATAGTGATAGTGATATAAACATATCTAGCAATCAAGGTGGTAGGACTTTCAGTGTCTGGCATCCCATAAATAAGCCTTGGCATGAAAAGAAGCAGGAAGATATAATCTATTATTAGAAAACTCAATCACTTGAAACTTACTCATAATTGACACATAGAACTAACAGAAAAGAACACTATAACGGTTATCTTAATTGTGTCCCTTATCTTTAAAGAGCTCCTGGAGAGATAAGGCATGCTAATTAGGAACATGAAAGATATAAAAATGACCCAAATCAAAGTTCTATACATGAAAACCATAACATGAGAAATAAAACAAATAAAGAAAGTAATTACTGACAGATAAAAGATTACTGCGGAAGAAAACATAATGAACTTGAAGACAAAGCAATGAAAAAATATCCAAAATGCAACACATGGAGCAGTAAAGACTCAAGAAGAAAAAAAAAAGTAAAAAGAAACAAATATCAATAACCTGTGGACCCATTTCAAGTGGCCTAACGTACATGTAGTTGAATCCCTTAAGAAGAGAAGGCTGGGGCAGCGCCTGTGGTTCAGTGGGTAGGGCACAGGCTCCATATACCGAGGTTGGTGGGTTCAAACCTGGCCCTGACCAAACTGCAGCAGCAACAACAACAACAACAACAAATTAGCCAGCATTGTGGTGGGCACCATAGTCCCAGGTACTTGGGAAGCTGAGGCAAGAGAATCATCTAAGCCCGAGAGTTGGAGGTTGCTATGAGCTGTGACTCCAGGGCACTCTACCCAGGGTGTTAAAGTGATACTCTGTCTCTACAAAAAAAAAAAAAAAGAACAAAAAAGAAGAAGAGGAAGAAAAGGCTGAGAATTAAAAAATTCATGACCAAATATTTTCCAAATTTAAGAAAGCAAGCATCTTGTACATCCAGTCTTTCTTTGGAAGTGGAAATTCCAAATCCAAAATGGTTTGTTGTGAAATAATAAAAATAAAATTATAATCAATAGTACAATAACCAAATGACTACAGATTTTCAAATACACAATAGGTAGCAAGAAACTCGTTCTCTACAAGTGCTAAAACAGAATGTCTCAGCCCCTATGTTTTTATGTATTTCACACATACTTTAACCTATCAAGTCTACTTTCCCTGGCACTGCTCCCTGGCAGCCTGGCAGCTTGAGGATCTCACTGGCAGTGGTCACAGCCAGGGCACCATGGCTGACCCATCCCAGGGCCAGCAGGATCAGCAGCAGCCCACACCCCTCCACTGCCACCAGAGACTAGAACAGGTGACTGCCCTTAGTTGTTCTTGAACGGATGCAATTTATTTCATCAGTAGGCAGCTGACATGAGCACATTGCTTCAGAAGAAGGTGGAGAGAGGAAGGAAAAGTTAAATTTAACTCCATTTTAAAGTGAGGCCTCTGTTCACTGTGTATGTGTCTCACACGTTACCATATGGCATTTGCTGTTGGGTGGAAATCTACTAACCCCATCCTGATCTCTGTCAACTCAACATTAACAACAATAATAACAATATTTCAGTGATAAATGAAAAATAAAAAAACCTAGGTCACACCATGTCAAAGAAGTAGGTTTTCAATTAGAAATAATTATATGTACGATGCTTCTGCTTAATATACATAGTAAAGAGATTTAATCATAGTCTATTTTTGTTACTGTTTGATATGTTACTTTTTAAGATATCTATAAAGAAGTAAGTTTGTTTCACATTCCAAGATGTCCAAAATGAAATTGTGGATTTTTTTTTAAATAATGTATTTTTAAAATAAATTTCTTAGTTTCTTGTGGCTTTGGACCTTCATTTGTTAATGTGAGTTGACTGTTGTTGTCATAGTACTACGTACATTTTTTTTTTTTCTTTTGGGTAAGAAATTTTATTACAAATTCAGTTTTAAAAATAGCCATAGAGTAGATATTATTCGTTATGCCACATTAGGTGATAGTGTGGTTTAATGAAATCAGGATCCAAACAGCACATTCATTAATATGTCTTTTCGTCTTTTATAGTATATGGATTCCCCTTCCTCATTTTTTTCAATTTATTTTAAATGAAACTGGGTCAATTGACCTTTAGAATTTTTCACATTTGGTCTTGCTTATTGCAACACATCTGATGTCACTAATGTTTCTCTGCATCCACGTTTTCTATAAATTAGTGCTTAGATATACACGATTTACCAATTTCATTCAAGTTTTTGACAAGAGTACTTCGGGGTGGTTTTGGATACTTCTACTACAAGTTAAATATTTCTGGCTATCTCCTTCTCTCTATGATGTTGGCAGCTATTGACAACCACTGCCTAGATCCATTATTTCATTAAAGACTGAAAAATGTGGTGATTCTCTTAGCCTTGTGGTGCAAGAAAACATTAAAGAAAACCTTTCTCTCATCAACCATTTTCTTTTTTTTTTTTTTTTTGCAGTCTTTGGCTGGGGCTGGGCTTGAACCCACCACCCCTGGTATATGAGGCCAGTGCCCTACTCCATGAGCCACAGGCATGGCCCCTCATCAACCATTTTCTTATTCCAGAAAACAATTTATATAGTAAAGGCGGTTCATATGATAAAGGCTTGGTTCTTTCTCTTTACTTATCACTTTCGAAAATAATGAATGAGTTGGTTCCCCACATCCTCTAAACATCACCAACAGGGTGTTTTGTTTTGTTGTGATTTTACAAAGTCATGCTGTGAGACATGTTCAATTTCTGCACTGTGTATTCTTATTGATACCCTTATACTTCAATCATGTTTGCAAAAATTTTGAAATCTGAAGATACCAAATATGCTCAGAAAACTTTGGACACTGTTAGTGGAAGTGTGAAGCTGATACCACCATTTGAAAATGAACTTAGTATCACCTACTATAGTTCAGGACTAGAGTTCACTCTGTACATTTTTTAATGGACGGAATATACAGAAAGGCACAAATTCCTCAGTATTATGTATTTAACCATATTTTTACCATGGAAGATTCAATTGTTAATGAGATGTTTTTATATTAAAAAAAATTTCATAAAACTAAATGTAAATATAACATAGTTTTTCTTTATATATGTATATATATGTATCTATATCCATATTTGCATAACTAGAAATAAAGATGATAAATGCAGAGGCACAATCTATGAGTTGAAAAATATTATGTAGTATTGCTTTCCTTAGTTTATTTTTGGGTAAATATTTTGGGTAAATATTATAGCATTTGGAAGAAACCAATGCTATGATAATTTATAGAACTGAGCATATCCATTAATTACCGGTAATATATGTTTTACATTTTCATTTACCACACACTTGCAGAAAATTAATGTAGATGAGTTGCTCCAGAAAGAGCTGAGAAAGGAGTTAAAAAGCAATGGAAGACAGAAATCTTGTCCTTAATCAGCCTACAGTCTAAAACAGCCTACAGTCTGAAACTGCGGCCCGTGGGCAACATGAAGTGGTGTAATTGCATTTGTTCCCGTTTTTTGTTGTTTTTTTTTTTTTTTTTTTTTTTTACTTCAAAATAAGATATGTGCAGTGTGCATAGGGATTTGTTCATGGTTTTTTTTTTTAAACTATAGTCCGGCCCTCCAACGGTCTGAGGGACAGTGAACTGGCCCCCTGTTTAAAAAGTTTGAGGACCCCTGGAAATCATACTAACATGCACACACATGAAAATTACATGTACAGAGTCAACATATTAAACAGTAACAATGAAAATATTAAAAATGGGTAAATACAAGTTGAAGTTGCAAAGTGGAAATGATGGCCAAGGAGGTTTATCAATAAAGGCTTCCTGGATAAGGTGAGTTATTGTATTTGAATGAGATTATTTATAAGCTATAAGAGTAGATTCAAAACGTTTTTGTATCTGTTTTTATAACAGTCCCGATGTCCTTACTCAGTCTTTGGGACTGAATAGAATTATATTGATAGGCCCTACTCTGACATTCAGCAGTGCTAATACAGGGGGCACATTCTCACCCCTGTGACGGACAGTAAATGGGCCTCGGGCCACGGCTCATACTTATTTAGCTAACACTAGCTGACAGCAACACTTGGAGGTCAGCCAAAGGAATTAAGAGAAGGGGGCATTACATGAACTTCCTTTTCCATAAAAGAATCAAATATTACAGAATGGAAACATTGAGGAGAGGCTGTTTTTAAAACTTTTAGTTGAGTACCTTTTACATCAATCTGGGAAATGTTCTAGGATTGCAAAGTGGTGATAGAAAAAGGAGATCCCTTTTATGGCAACAGAAGAGTCTTTCACTTTTAGGAACTCCTAAAAGAGAGGAACCAACCTTCTTACAATAAATTGTCCTAGATTAGGTTTTATGATCTTGAATTTTAAAAGCTGGAAACTGGGCATGAGACTAAAGTAATGCAAGTATTGCATGAAAATAACAGGCTCTGTATGTTTTAAATCTCCACATTACCCTTCCCAGGGTTAGGGTCTAATATGCAACATGTCATCTTTAGGACATATTGTATGCTAATAGCTTTCACAGCAGGAATTTGTGGTGAGAGATCTTCAAAACATTCAAGGCTTAATATTTATCGAGAATCTGCTTTATAAAACTGAGGATATATATTGAAAAGCATAATGAAAGGGGTGATTTTTGATGGGACATAATCAGAATTAACTATCTTTCCACATCTTGTGATGCCTTTGTAGCTGTGAGCGCTGTAGCCACCACAGTTGAGGTCACCTACGTTCCCACCTATGCCTGTTCTGGGCCCTTGTTATCTGCTCCTTCCTTCTACTCTGTGGCACAGAATGTGTTTCTTAAAAAAAAAAAACTACTCTAACTTTTTGATTCCATTTGACCTATACTTTAATCAGTGCCATTTCTGTGTCTTTCACCAACTGTACTCACTCAGCAGTCACTAGGCAATTTCTTTAGCACATTGTCTTTTTCATTTAATACATCAGTATTTGTCAGACTCAGCTCTATGCCAGGCACTCTCATCAATTCTGGGGCTACAAAGATTCATGCCTGCCTGTCCTACCCTTGAGCCTTCAGGGTGGAGGCAGAGTCCCATGTTAATTGAGTTTTCTGAAAGGGAGGGGCCCAGTCCACGGACAGCAGCACGTCTTCTGGTTCTGGAGGGCAGAGCCAGAAAAGCCTTCAGGCAAGAAGAAACAAAATGATGGAGCTGAGCTGAGGAAAGTTCAGGAAAGCTCAGCCCATGTGGTCAGGTCAGGGGCAGTTGCTGGGCAGAAGAGCACACTGTACCGCAAGGGAAAAACCTATGCTAAGTGAGACTGGAAAATTTGTACAACTACAAGACGGTTTAGGTGATGAGAATAGGTAACGTGTTAACCGTTGGCAAAGATTCCAGGTGGGGAGGTAGATAAGAATTATTAAGAAAAATATATTTTTTTAAACCCAGCATTCCGGGGGGTAAGGAATTCATCTTAAATGATATGTAAGCTATTATTTTAAAGCAAAATAGTAAAAATAGTGAAATTATGCCAAATTTGTGTTTTAGAAGCTTAGAATATTATGGAGACATAATAGAGAATGAATTAAAGAGAGTGAGGTCAAGGCTGGGAAAAAAAAATTGTCTGAAGGGTTTGATACACCAGAAAGATGCAGCTTTAACTTAAGTTATAAAAGAAAACAGAAAGAACTTGGCTGTATTTAAGAGTTAGTAAGAATGTAGAATAAATGGTCGTAGATTCCTAAAGAGAGATTCGAGGCTAATTCTTGAATTTTCCACTATATCCATAGGGTTGATAACCAGGTGTTTACTGAGAGCAGAATATCAAGGAAAGAACGTAGGAACTAGAGGGAGACCAGGAAGAAGATGCTTCCTTCTCATTTAAACACACCAAGTTCCAAATGTCCGGAGAATAATGAAAAGTAAATGAGCAGAGGTCAAATATGATGTCTCTGGAAATGAAGGACTAATCTGGCACAGAAAAGGAGATCTTGAAGAATTCAGAATATAAATAGTAAAATACTTAAAGTGGGTAGTGTCAGGTAGCCAGAGCCTGTAGTGCTCAGAGAGGCTCAGAGACGGAACCGTGGCTTCCTTGGACTCACTGGGAAGGGGCTGGGAAGGAGGGCAAGAGGCAGCACGGAGCCCCCCAGGGAGGAAGAGAAGGTGCAGAGAGTGAGAGTGATCAGTGATCAAAAAGTCACATGCCCAGAGAGCACATGGGAAGTAGGAAGTGAAAATCATCCCACAGGTTTAGAATCAGCAAGGGTCCCTTTGACAACTATTGTAGTGAAGTTATGAGAATGAAAAAGAGGTTTTATCTTCAGCTATAAATAAAAAAAAAAGTTGGAAAAAAAAAAAAAAAACCCTGCTTGTGGAGGACTTTTTTAACATTCTGGGAAAGAAAGAAGAGTGTGAAAAACAGGACAGGCATCTCATTTTCTCACTCTGGAGGAGCCGGCTCTTCTAACATGAGGCTGGGAGGGGCGGGGGCAGAAGAGAGCGCACATGACCTGTGTGGGTTCACAGACCACTTGTTTCCGACTCCAAAGTGTAGTTGTGTGTGGTAAGTAAAATATCTAACCACTAAATGTTAGTTTTAACCTTACTATCATTATTAGTATTTAATATCTACAAAAACAAAAATGAATGTATTAGGTACAAAGTTGATTGACTTCATTCTTGCTTTTCTGAGGAATATAAGAGAACTTAATAATTTATTCATTAAATGTTTGTGTAGTTTCTCTCCTGGGTCCTGTGGCAAAATTGGTCCTGCATGATTTTTACTCTGTTGTTGAGGCTCAGAAAACCTAATTTCTTCCTAGAAACACAGATAGTAGATGACAGATCTTGGAATTATATCCAGTTCTTTCTGACAGCAAAGCTCAGGGTATGCACACTAATGTCACCTTGTAAAGAAGAGGAATTCTCATTCTAATCCCAATAAATAATTCTGTTTATCACATGATAGAAGATCATTAATTTACTGTGTTGTTCAAGCAAGATCTCTGGCATCAGGGAAGCCTATGTAATCTTGAGTTCAAACTGTCTTTATGGCAGGGTGTGCTGGTGGCTCATACCTGTAATCCCAGCACTCTGGGAGGTCAAGGCAGGTGTATGGCTTGAGCTCAGGAGTTCTAAACCAGCCTGAGCTAGAGTGAGACCCCGTCTCTAAAAATGTAGCCAGGCCTTGTGATGGGTCCCTGTAGTTCCAGCTAGTTGGGAAGCCCAGGCAGGAGGATGGCTTGAGCCCAAGAGTTTGAGGTTGCTGTGAGCTAAAGACCCTGTGTCATTCTACTGAGGGGACCAAGTGAGACCCTGTCTTAAAAAACAAACAACAAAAAAAAACTACCCTTATATTTAGTTTTTGTCAGGTGAACCAGCCTCACATGCTGTGAGTCTATTTCCTTGTGGCCTGGTAGGGCAAGAGACCGGTGGAAAATTATTATGAAAGTTACAGAGAATTATGGAGCAATAAGAGACAAAGAGCTAGTTTTAAGATCAGCAGGGATTTGGGAGGTGGTGCACCCTTCTTTGTGAGGCTCCCAGTATGCCACCCCGAGTATCAGACTAGCTGTGTATTTATTTCATACATCAGTGTTACAATCATAAATCTCATGAAGGCAAGGCAAACAATCCCGTCATGGTTCTTGCTGTGCTTGCATTTCTATAAACTAGACTAATTCTACAACTAATTACCCTAGGTGTAAGGATTTACTTGCTACTTTTTATTGTTTTAAGGTATTTATGGTCTTAACACAGAGTCTTGACAAGGAAGACAATTAGAGGCTGATCACAGTCACTTATCACAAATGTGATATTTTAAAACTCTGACAGCCTTGTGTCCAGACAGATAGACTCCTCTGGCCAAACTAAGTGACAGAAGAAAAGAAATATTTTATCTCCTCATCTGGTCTGGAGCAAATCTTCCTATGTTGAACAAAGTATAAAGATTCCACATTGTTAACTCCCCAAAAGCACTCTCCTGGAGCACAGAATGGCCCAAGGCCTGCAGCCCTGTGGGGGGAGGAGCAAGGCCTGCAGCCCTGTGGGGGAGGGGGATATTCAACATGCCAGGCTTCATAAATTTGAAGTGACAGAATCTTGCACTTTACACCCAAAGCAAGGAAATTGCATCTGAAACAATCCTCTATTACTGTCTCCCTTTGTCCAGACTCTGTTCTCTATTCCTAATAATATTTCTACTCTACTAACAATTAATAATCAAATATTAGTTTCAAACTCATAAAATTATTTCTAGTAATGCTAGACATTAAGATTTGACTCCTCCCTTAAGTATTCCCACACGTACTCTTCAAGTTTTATTGTATTAAAGGGGTGTAACTATCAAATGTCTTTAGCACAAAGAGGAAAAGAGCTAATAACTCAAAGAGTATGTGAAATTTTTCACAAGGTCTGCCCAAGATAAAAACCCTAGACATGCCAGCTGGTGGTGGTAGTAACATCAGGAGTAATAGTAATGTTAGGAATATCTTGTAACTGTATTAATTTTACCAAAGAAATAATTATTAATACAAGGAAGCTATATCTACTTTTTGCCAAACTTGGGTAATCAAGCAAGTCAACTAGCAAATCTAGCTACACATAGCATTTGCTTTGCAATTTTCTTGAATAATTGAGGTAAATTACTTTGAAAGGTTTTTTTTTTCACAAATATAAAGATTGTCATTCACCTAATTTCTTTCTTTTATCTGCAACATTTTTCCACAAATCACACTGTAAACTTACTTTTATATCTGAAGTTGAATTGGAAAAAATACGTGAGATGTCATTATATTTTTTCCAATTTTTAATATATTGATCCTTATTCAGCTCTTCAGTGACAAACCTGTTTATTTTTTCCTAAGTGTTTAATATTCATTTCATTTCTCATGCGTTTAATCCTTTTCAATGAGTTCTATTAAAAAGGGATTAAACACTGATAACACACAACAAATATTTTAAAAATTATTTTTATTTTCATTAGAAATATAAGCTTCCTGGATAACATAGAGTTTAAGAAACAGAAACGTGAACAGAATGCTGGAAAATTTTCTAAATTATTACAGTGAAATCATATTTATGATTGTCAATCACAGTCATACATGTGAGGCAGAGAAGAAAGTCCTTATTATCTATTAAACTGGAAAAGTAGGTACAGAGTTGCTTGTCACGGTCATTCTCCAGTATCTGAGGCGAAGTAAGAAACATGCTATCAGCTCTTTCTGTCTAGGGGCTGTGAGCATTGATCTAGAACAAGTACCATCTTCTTTATTTACTAAGTAAAGTGCAGGGCTATATAAACGAGCAATATATAATTTCCATGGGTTTGTTTCATCATCTTTCAAATTGATATACTGTCTTTATCACGCAGCTCTGTCCATTAAGGGCATTAACATAATTGGCAATGACAGGTACAGTGCCTGCTCTATGCCATGAGGCCATTCCCCACTTCACAATTAATATCTTGAAATCATTTGTCTAGAATATCAAAGCATCATTTTGTATACCATAAGTTGATACATTTTTTCACTTGTTAAAAAAATTAAATGACTTTTTTAAAAGACTCTGAAAAAAGTATGATTTTGAGCACTCTGAGGTTTAGTGTCTGTATGGAATATTCAAAGTCACTCACTTGTGGAATTTTTAAATACCGCTAAGTAAGCGGGAGCCTGCAGCAAAGTGACCAGTGACTACGGCGATTTTGATCTAGACCTCCTGAGGTGAGATTTGAGACCTTTTGCATTTGATCTTGTAGAGCTCTCCACTGAAGAGCTGTGAATTCATATTAGATATGTACAAGCCAGCTGCTCTTTTGTGCCCATTTTTGCAGTTGGTCCCCTACCTAGTCACATATGCAGAAACCGAAGGGGGGGGGGTCTTCTACAAACCAATAATGGGAAGACCAACAACCTGTGTCAACTCTTCCCTGGTCTAAGGCTTTAGCCTTCACCCTCAGGACCCACTGTCTTTTATAGGTTTGATTCCACGGCTCCATCATATCATGATGTTTCACAGAAAATATGTGAAATTGCTTCATTTGAAGTCTGACTAAAAGTGTTTCCTTTTCAAATATTATTTTTATTTGCGTTGGATATTATGCTTATTTATTTAGAAAATAATATGTCCTGAGTGTATTTATTATTGGAAATAAAAGACTTCTATGCAGTGCTTATATAAACACTCCACAACTGGTTAATTACATGGAAACACCTGGAGATACTGCTGCTTCTAACTGTCACTGTCCCATGGTAGCTGATAAGTCACATATCAAAATAGGAAGCAACCAACACATTGAAAGAGACTGAGAAGTCCTAAAATAAGGGCATTCATTAGCCATCTGTCCAAGGCCAGCTATAGCCAACTGCTTTCTTGTATGGATAAAGTGCACATTAGGAGCTTCATTTACTATTACTCAAAACTCAATGTTACAACAACAACAAAAAAAATGCCCTGAATGGAATTTTTTATCCAACATATTAAATTTTGTCAATGCTTAAACATTTTTATCAATTTGAAAATTTAAAAGACAATAAATATTAAATAGTGAATGAAATAATAGAAACTAACTTCTTTAGTATGAGGAATTTTTTATTATTTGCTATTTTTCCCATTAAAGAGATAATTGTGGCATCAAAGACTTTAAAACATACTTGTTAAAATGTGAATCAGAAAATTGTTTGTTGAATACATTGATTAAAATGTTTTAAGAAAATACTGAAGAGTGGTCTAAGTACCCTAGAGAACTAAATGGACCCACGTGATAATTTTGTGTGCTATAGAGTGACCCTAAACTTGAATCGCTCACCAAATAGCGAACCATTTCTTTTATAGCCTTAGGCAACCTTCAAAGTCAGAGTGACTTTGTAATACTTTCCTTGCTGTTAAATATTTGTTAAATTATCTAAATGATTATATTCTGTGTAGGAAAATTTTTTTTATTTTTTAGATTCAGAAGGTACAAATGTTTTTTGTTACATGGATGAATTGCATAGTGGTAAAATCGGGGCTTTAAGTGTGCATGTTACACCAATAGAGTACATTGTATGAAATAGGTAGTTTTTATGGCTTACCCCACTGCTACCTTCCCTCCTACTTCATTTCCTATATCTATTATATCACTTTGACCATATATATGCATCATTTAACTCTTACTTATAAGTAAGAACATGTGCTATTGGTTTTTCCATTCTTGAAAGACCTCATTTTGGATAATTGTCTAAAGTGCAATTCAAGTTGCTACAAAAGACATTATTTCATTCCTTTCTGTGGCTGAGTAGTACTCCATGGGATATGCGTGTGTGTGTGTGTGTGTGTGTGTGTGTGTGTGTCACATGTTCTTTATTCACTCATCAGTTGATAGGTTCTTAGGCTGATTCCATATCTTTGCAATTGTGAATTGTGTTGCAATAAACATTTGGGCTTAGGTATATGGCCATAATGGCTCCTTTTTCTTTGGATAAATACCCAGTAGTGGGATTGTTGGATCAAATACATGTATAAGCTCTACTTTTAGTTTTTTTGAGGCATTCCCACACTATTTTCCATATGTTTGTTGACTGCATATATTTTTTTGGAAAAAAATTTATTCATATTCTTTCTCATTTTTAGTAGAATTATTTGACTTTATTTTTTTTGACTTGTTTGAGTTCTTTGTAGAGATTATGGATATTATTTTTTGTTGGATGTATAGTTTGAAAATATTTTCTCTCATTCTGTAGGTTGCCTATTCTATTTATTAATTTCCTATGCTGTGCAGAAACTTTTAGTTTAATTAATCCCATTTATTTATTTATCTTGCTGTTTTGTTTTATGGAGTCTTAGTCATAAATTCTTTACCTAGGCCAACAAACATCTTCTTTTATAGGCAGTATTAACCAGAGCAATCACACAAGAAAAATAAATAAATGGCATTCAAATCAGAAAAGATGAGGTCAAACTCTGCTGAACATATGATCTTATATCTAGAAAATTCTAAAGATTCCTCCAAAGGAAGAACAATAAATTCAATTAGTCTCAGGCTACAAAATTAATGTACATAAAACAGTTGTATTTTGGTATATTGAATACAGTCAGGTTAAGAGTCAAATCAAGGGCTCAGTACCATTTATGATAGTTACAAGAAGAGCAAAATACCTGGGAATACACTAAACAATGAAGGTAAAACAAATTATGCAAGGATAACTAAAAAATATTGATGAAAGAAATCATGGATGAAACAAATATATAGAAATGTATCCCATATTTATAGATGAGAAAAATAAATACTGTTATAATGTCCATACTGTCCAAAATTATTGATAGATTCAATGCAATTCCCATCAAAATAAGAATGTAATTTTTTTTTTACAAAATTAGAGGAAAAATCTAAATTTCATATGGAATCAAAAAAGAGTTTGTAATAATTTTTAAAACGTTGAAGTAGCCAAAGGAATCCTAAGCAAAAAGAATGAATCTGGAGGCATTCACATTGCTTGACTTCAAATTTATCCTATGAGATTACAGTGACCAGATCAGCATGGTACTCAACAACATAGTTCTTCACGAGATGATCTTTGATACTGAATTTTTTTCTAGTTCTGTAATGGATTTTAGAGTGTTCTTTTTCTTTAAATGAATTTATAAAATGGAACTTCCCTATTGGGAAATTTAGCTACTTCAAGGATTTCTAGGTCTCTAATAAATCTCTACATACATTAGAAAAAAACTCTCTATGTGTAAAAATGTTTAAGTAGAAATCAAATGATTTCTATGATAATCTATGATATGATAAATGATTGAATGCAAAGTATGGATATTAGGTCTATTTCTTATCAATACAGGAAAATACGATAGTGTTGAACATTGTACCAATAAACTGTAATCATAATTTACATACTTTTAAATCTAATATACTTCAATTTAAAAATAATCATCAGATATCAGATATGATGGAATGACCATGTATACCAGTATGCATGCTTATAAAGGTTGGGTGTTGATTCCTAGAACACCCTATATGATTATAGATTTTTGAGGGACAAGCTTGGTACTGGAATGAAAGTCGACACATACACCAGTGGAACAGCATAGAGAACCCAGAAGTAAAGTCATATAACTACAACCAATGGATATTCAACAAAGCAGACAAAAACATGCACTGGAGAAAGGATGCCCAATGGATATTCAACAAAGCAGACAAAACATGCACTGGAGAAAGGACGATGCTGGAAAATTGAATAGTCACATGAAGAAGAATGAACCTGAATCACCATCTCTCTCATCATACATAGAATTAAGTCAAGATGGGTTAACAAACTTAATATAAGACTGCAAAGTGGTTTTTTTTTTTTTTAATTTCATAAAAATGAAAATTACTGCTTAATAGTAATTTTTATGAATGAAAAACTTAAAGTAGATGTTTATTGTGGCTGTAATAGATTTTAAATGTTCACATTAGCTTAAAACATAGTAAGTTATATTTTAAAAATATATTTTAATGGAATATTTCCAAACTGTTAAATGGTGGGAATGAGATTTTGTTCTTTATAAGCTAGAAACTCCTACTTTTCATTTAATTTGTGACTTCACTGAGGGTGAGACCTGATTTTATTTTATCTGCATCTAAGACATAAAACATATGCTTTCAATTGAACTCTATGTAATGTTTTTGCATCACTTATGTTTTTATTTTATATTTACTGAAAGCATTTTAAAGATTTATTTGACTTTTAAAATCATATGTCATTCTTGTAAATATATAAAGAGGAATATAAATGCTAAATTCATTGGCTTGCATGATAGAATACAACCTAATTTCACGGGTTAAAAATGTGAAAAAACTGTACATCTAAAACAATAAGGAAGTATATAACATCTTAATTATTAAAACTGTAGTAGTTCAGCGGAGAGAGCAATTAACTACATAGAAAAATAAGTAAATGGAATGAAATTTTGTTTACAGAATATGTCATGTGTTAACATCCTTAAAAGCCAAAAGTCTACAATTGACAGCAAGGTGCATGTGCTCTGGGTCATCTGGGCACCTAAGTCCAAATCTAGTCCCACTACACTTCTGTGAGAGTATTTGGCACAGTGAATAAATGCTACTTAAATGGAACTGCTTTACCTTATTAGAACCCAATTTTCACCTAATTTTTCTATCTCATTCACTTAAAACATCTTATAAAGAATTTTAGCTAGTGGTGACTGGGAGAGTTTATAACAACAGTATGCAGGTTGGAAATTCAGATGGAAATTATTTACTAAAGTCATATAAACACTACAGTAGAAAGGTAAAAGATTGTTGGTAGTTTGTAAATCTTAAGTTTCCAGTAATAACTGTCTCTTCCTCAGTATTAATTTGCTTCTTTTTAGTCGATTTTTTTTTTGTCTGCAATCTTTTGAAGAAGAAATGTGTGTGTTTGTGTGTGATATGTATAAAGCCAGGCCAGTTAGGGTGCTTGGCAGCAGACCCCATGCCTTTTCAAACTGTTAAAATTAAATGTTTCTTGAGAGTGGAATGTTATGTTTGTTCTCCTTTTCTCTTTTGGCTTACATTATTCATGGGAAACAAACTCCCTCCTTACTTCCAAATTTTAGTTCTCTGAGAGATAAACAGTTATTATCACTCACTTGTTTGGAAGAAAAAGCCACATCTAACATTTTGAGCCTCTGCAAAAGTTTCACACATTTTGCCCTCAAAAATTACAGCACATAATCATGAAAGACAGGGATCCTGAGTACAAAATATGTGTGCACAGAAGGAGATGCATTGGCTTAAAAACACTTAGAAATTGTAAAGATTTTATCAACAAGTGGAAGCCTGCCTAGTGGAGGGACAAAAGGGGGTGTCTGCAAATGGAAACTTTCATGTCAAGAAGTGAGTGGAAGTGAATGAAACAGGCTTGTAAAATAAAGATCCTAATGGAAAAGAGAAAACAGGAAACAAAATGGATAAAAATGAAAACAAGAAGGAAGGCAAGATCTCAAGAAAAAAATCAAAGAAGAGAGAATACATAAACAGGATCTGGGCGACCCTGAAAGGAAACAGACTCTACCAGAAAGCAAGAGAAGCCCCTGCCAGCCTTCCCAGACCTCTGTCATATGAGGGTGACAGCTAATGTTATTTCTCAAGGACAGTAATAAAGAAAGGAAATTGCAGAGGGGAACTGCATCCTGCAGTGAGCAGAGGAGTTTTACCAGCAGCCCTACATAAACAAAAAATAAAATAGCATCACCAGGCCTCATGGCTTTAGAAAATTGAAGGCTACACACAAATAACAAGTGAAAAGTACACAAAAGACGGCCGAGGCTTGCAGATCTAGGATGGCATCTAGGCCAAGGAGAAAGTGTCTAATTTAGCAGTTGTATTTGTGAGGTGAGTCCTTGCCAGGCTTCCTAAGGGAGATAACTAGATATAGGTAGCCATGTGATCAACCACAACTCTAGCAAATTCATGTGCGTATTTATAGAAAAAGCCCTTTGTTCTCTCATGTGCTCTAAAGAAATTGGTATTGTTAAGTATCTTTTCCTTTGGCTTGATTCAGGTTGTCTAAGGGAAAAATCTGTAGATCCACCTCAGAGCACACCAGGCTCAGCAGAGATGCCAAGGAACAGATATGTGATAGTAACAAAACAGGGATGAATGGATACCCCATGACATCATGAAATATTCTTTATTTTGTAAAATAGAAGTATTCTGTAAGGTGGAATTATTTCCCTTTTTTCCCACAGTTGCCTTTCCACTTTCTTTTTAGATTTTCCTTTTTTATGCTCATACCCTCTTTGTCGCAACTCAACAACATAGTTCTTCACGAGATGATCTTTGATACAGAACTATTTTCTAGTTCTGTAATGGATTTTAGAGTGTTCTTTTTCTTTAAATGAATTTACAAAATGGAACTTCACTATTGGGACATTTAGCTACTTCAGGGATTTCTAGGTCTCTAATAAATCTCTACATACATTAGAAAAAAACTATGTGGAAAAATCTGAGATTAAAGATGGTGGCTGAGTAACAGCTTCCCTGCAACTGGTCATGGCGAGTCTGGGGCGATAAGACTCCAGACATCTCTGGCCGGTGGGATCTGCCTATGATCATCCCTTTGAGGATACAAGGAGCCAGCAAGTGACTTCTGGACCCCAGGAGGAGGACAAAAACAGTGGAAAACTGGCAAGTGGCTGCCTGTATTAGATCGACCTAATCCCGCTGGCAACCATGAGTACAAGCAGCAGTGAAACTGCAAACTGGAAAGGCCTTACCTGTGAACTTTTTTGGTGTTCTTGGACATGGCGCTCAGTTGAGCTGCCTGTGGGAGAGCTTGAGCAAAAGTGTGGAGAACTTTGGGCATTGTCTGGGGCCCCAAAATGAGCCACTAAGCTGGGCTCAGTGAAAGCCATTGTGTGAAAAAACTGGTCTCTCAAGCTCCACCCTTAGGGTTCCAGAGCAAGGAACGGGCAAGACAAAGTAACCTAGTGACTGAGCAGCTTAAAGGTGGGGACTGAACTGCCTCACAGCCCTGATCCTTAGGAGCAGAGTGAGACGGTTTTGGCACACTGGAGCCTTGGGCTGTTGCCTTGGGTGAAGTGCCCTGATGTCACAGCTCGTAGCAACCTCAAACTCCTGGGCTTGGTGCTGCCCAGACCTCCATAAGAGGTGTGCAGTGACCCCCAACCAGTGACCCACACCCACCGGGGCTCCACATTTCCTGACCAGGAACTGCGGGAGCTATGCAACCCTGCGTCCCCCCTCCTGTGTCCTCTCAGCCTCCACACTAGCTCATCCATCTGACCAGGGACTCTGATAGCTGCGTACCCTCTGGAGCCCTCCCTGCCTCTGCA
>CAUYPK010018062.1:0-38685 GCA_963574355.1 Loris lydekkerianus | reverse complement strand
TAAGGCCTTTCTGGTTTGCAGTCTCACTGCTGCTTGTACTCACGGTTGCCGGTGTGATTAGGTTGATCGAACACACGCAGCCACTTGCCAGTTTTCCACTGTTTTTGTCTTCCTCCTGGGGTCCAGAAGTCCCTTGGTGGCTCTCTGTGTCCAAAAAGGGATGATTGTAGGCAGGTCCCACCGGCCAGAGATGTCTGGAGTCTTGTCTCCCCAGATTCGCCAGGCCCAGTTACAGGGAAGCTGTTACTCAGCCGCCATCTTTAATCCGAGACCCATATATGTTTATAATTACTATATAAAACCTTCTATGTGGTCATCCTACTGGTCTAGCTTTTTCTTTTTTGTAAGAAATGAGGTCTTGCTCTATGAGTCTGTCATGTAGGCTGCAGTTCAGTGGTACAATTATAGCTCACTGCGGCCTCCAACTCTTGGGCTGAAGCAATCCTGCTGCGTCCGACTTGGTCTAGCTTTATTTTCTACTCCAACCCTACCCCACCTCAAAACCAGGATCCACATTTTGTAGTCTTCATGAACACAAGCCAGATTCCTTCCCATCTCTTTCCCTCATGCACTTTCTTCCTGGGATGCCTCTCCCTTTTTCTCTGCTTAACCAGATGATACCCATCTTTTAAAAGCAGCCCAAGTCCCAGTTCCTCCATGGATTCGAGCTCCAACACCAGCTCAAGCTCTGTTTAACTTCTCTTTTTTTCCTCTTCCTCTTTCTGCATTTTTATAGGACCTAGGGTACGTGCCGTTAGTTCAGTGCCTAACTGCAGTGCCGTGTATGGTCTTTTAAATTAGTTTTATGTGTGTTTAGTCATCTCTTTAGCAATGATGTCATTTTTATAACTGTCAGGAACTTGCCTTTAACTACACTCCACAGGTCTTCTTGGAATGGTATGGGGCACATCAGACTTAAAATACATTTTTGTTTAATGAGCTCCTGGACTGAATCATTCATTCACTGGTTTGTAAAGAGAATTCAGACATCATTTCTTTTCTCTATCAAGTAAAAAATGAGACAAACTACTCTTATCTTAAATGAAAGTAATAAAGGAGAAGTTAAACATTGGGAAACGTTTCTCATTGCTTCAAATGTATTGCTTTAATAAAACCATGAAGTGCTGTGATCACTAAGTTTGTTTTTACTTCAAATTGAGTACTGCAGCAATAGAAGCAAATGGATCTGAATTTAAATCTAACATAAATCTCCTCAAATTAAACGAGAACATAAGATACTGCAGCAATTATGTGTTTTTCCGTGCCATCTCCTAACAAGAGAGGATATAATTAGATTAATGGAGCATAGATACCACGTGAATAAATATGGAAAAGCTGTCTTCATAAAAACTTTACTCAGGCTGTTGGGAAGTGTTCCTGAACCAGTGATGAGGCTCTTCCTGGGATCACACTCCAGGTTGCAGATCTTTTGGAAGTCAGTAACCTAAAACCTTTCAGTCTATTGTCTACATTTACTGAAGGCTCATTACATTGTACAGAGTTTTACAGGGTGGCTTCTCCTTTGGAGAAGCTTAGAATAAATTTAAATGATAAATACTATGTCTCTTGTGAATGGTACAGGCAAGAAATGTAACCATTCAAAGAACTGGGATCACCTATTCCTCTACAAAGAGTATTTATCTCCTGTACCAAAACTAGACTAGTGATGGAAGGACTGCCTGGCAGGGTACAGCATATAGGTAGAAGGGAGCTACTATAAGTGAAAGTTCTGAGAGAAAAAGACATTTTAAAAGTACATTTTTGAAAACCACGCATCCGGAGCTTCTCCCTTTTCTATCAGATTAAGGTTGAAGCTTGAGATGTCAGTCATTCAAAGTACATGTGGTGAATCTATGGATTTAAAATTCTTTTAACAGTTCATGTATTTATTCAGAACATACGCTGAGCTTTTGTTGCTGTTGTTTTTGAGACAGTCTCAAACTGTCACCCTGGGTAGAGTGTTGTGGCGTCACAGCTCACAGCAACCTCCAACTCTTGGGCTCAAGCAATCATTTTGCCTCAGTCTTTGTATTTTTAGTAGAGATGGGGTCTCACACTTGCTCCGGCTGGTCTCGAACCTGTGAGCTCAAGCAGTCCACCTGCCTCGTCCTCCCAGAATGCTAGGATTACAGGCTTGAGCCACTGTTCAGCCCATATGCTTGAGATTCACAGATGATAATTGAGTTCTTGAGATTCACAGATGACAAATACATGAAAAATAATTGACTTAGCAGGGCGTGGACACTGTATACAAGAAGTCTCAGTTAAGTTCGTAAACCTGGCCACCACTGTACAAACAGCTCTGTTGAGGTTTTCTGACCTTGGTATATGAGTGTCTCACAGCTGTGATGGTGTCGATGTGCAGTGGTGTCTTGCTGAGTGGCGGTCATTATTGTTACTGCCTGTTTTTGTTTGTTTGAATTAGAGCAATGAACAAATATTAAATTTCTTGTTAAGTTTGGCAAGAGTGGGAGTGAAATCAGGGACATGTTAGTCCAAGTTTATGAGGATGCCGTGAAGAACATGACAGCGTAATAATGGATAAACATTTTTTTGAAGGGAGAGAAAGCATCACTGATGAAAAGAGGTCAAGGCAGGCAGTAACGAGCAGCACTGACAAAAACATTGTAAAAATTTATGAAATTATGACTCAAAATTGTCGACTGACTTTGAGAAGCATAGCATACCAAATAAACATTGATAGACAAACCATCTTGGAGCATGAGAAAGGTGTGTGCAAAAATGTTCTCAAAGGAGCTCAGCGGATAAACAAAAGAAGAGGAGAGCTGAAGTTTGCCAAGCCCTTCAAGAGGCAAGACGATGTTTTGGGCCATGTTATCGCTGATAATGAAACATGAGTGTACCAATACGACCCTGAAACAAAGTGTCAAAGTACACAGTGGGAGTCAGCAAATTTTCCATGACCAAAAAGGTTCCATTAGTACAAATCAAGAGTCAAAACGACGTTGCTAACCTTTTTTGATATCAGAGGATTGTTCATTAGCAATTTGTACCAACTGGACAAACAGTTAACCAAGTTTACTGTTTGGAAGTGCTAAAAAGGATGTGTGCAAAAGTTAGACAAGAATAACTTGAACTTTTCACCAACAACTCATGGCTCTTGTATCACAACAGTGCATGCACCAGCTCACACAGCACTGTCCATGTGGGAGTTTTCAGTCAGTAAACAAAGAACTGTATTGGAACACCCTCCCTAGTCACCTGCTCTGGCCCCCAGTTACTTTTTTCTTTGTGCAAAGATAAAAGAAAATATTTAAAGGAAGCCATTTTGATGACATTCAGGACATCAAGGATAATATGATGATAGCTCTGATGGCCATTCCAGAAAAAGAGTTCCAGAATTACTTTGGAGAGTGGACTAGGCACTGGCATCAGTGTGTAGCTTCCCAAGGGGAGTACTTTGCAGCTGACTGTAGTGATATTCAGCAATGAGGTATGTAGCACTTTTTCTAGGAGGAATTTGCAGACGTAATTGTGAGACCTCATACATAGGTATAGGAAAGCTGCCTACTTAAAAATTTTACTAAGGCTATCTCTAAGCATTCCTTTCTCCTTAGACAGGTCACAACCTAACCAAGAGGTACAAGAAGGAATGTGCAGGGCAACATGAGCCAGTCTTGTCTAAATGTATTCTATGATTTATATAAACTCTTGATAGCTTTTCTTTATCGGAGGGGTGGGTGGCAGTGGGTGAAGAGGAAGGTTGAGGTGGTGGTTGTCTTGGGTATTTTCTTGTTCTCTCTGGCTCTGACTCCCACTCCCACCAAGGTCGTTCAGGTTATGGGTCACTTTGTTATCTGGGAATATTTCATACCAGGTCATCCCGCATGAACTTAGCCCCTGCCCTCCATTTCTAGAAAAAGAAACAATATAAGGCAGAGTTTGTTGAAGATTTTCTTAAAATGAGAGGAGATAGTTAGGCTTATATCATACAGAGCAGAGCAAATCTGACCGTGTAGTTTTCTGACCAGCCAGTCTTTGTAGAATAAAATACGAGGTTGTAAGGCCTGCGGGGCCCTGCACAGTCTGGTCCCAAGAAGCTTTCACACCTTTCCTCACACAATTCTTGCCCCTAATCACTTCACCAGGTACCTTGATGTTATTTCAGTTTCTTAAGTTTTGTTTTCATTGCAGGAATCCCTCCTGTACTGTTCCCTCTACCATTCCTCCCTCTCTTTGCATAACTGTCTTCTCGTTTTTTAGGTCTTAACTCCGGCGGTCTTTTGAAGAGGCCTTCTGAGAATATCCATCCTTAAGTTGTTACCCTCTCTTTTACACACCTGTTCTTCATGGCATTCGTGCCAGTTTGCCTAAGATTTACTCATTTGTGTAATTATCTGTTTTCTCCCACTAAATGGGAAATTCCACGAGAACAGTTTTCATTACATTCATCCCTATAGACCTAGGCTCCTTAATTCCTGACATGTATCAGTTACTCAGTAAATGTGCTTGAATGAATGAATGAGGCAGCTTAGCAGGACTTGATCAATAAAATGCCATTTCTTATTGTTAAATTCTTGAACTACTTAGAAAAAAAAGTTTATACTTGCATGTTTTTGTCTGCCATTCATTCAGTTTTTGTTTGTTGTTGGCTGTGGGCCAAGTTTGAACCCACCACTTCTGGTATATGGAGCTGGCACCCTACTCCTTGGGCCACAGGCACCGCCCCCATTCATTCAGTTTTTGAGCCCTATGGTATTTTACCCATATTCAGTTTAAAAAATTTGTTATTAATCACAATTTCCTTAATATAATAACACCGTTTTGCCCATCTCTTTGGTAATGTAACTCATTCATTTCGCCTGCTGAACCCTGTACATACTTCAGAAAATTAGAAGTCATTTTTATAGAATATCATTTGTGTTATAAAAAACATATTGTTTATCATCAGCATCAAACCACAGTGCTGTTTAGAACTCAAGTTCTATTTCTTACCATGTACATTCAAATGAAACTTTAATGAACTTTGAGTACTGAGTTATAAATGACTACCCAAATATTCAGGAATATAACCCTTTTTCATCAGGCAGATTTCATGTGATCAGAAATCAGCAAACGTTTATAGGATCCCTCTTCAGTTCAAGGCACCAACTTGAAAGGGAGGTTGGAAGGGGGACTGGTGGTTACAGTAATCTCATTCAAATGCAAAGAACTGGATCAAAATTCTGGCTATGAGAACATAGAACAAAGTTGTCTCACCCACTTCTCTTTGAAATCACTTCAAAAGAAAGAAACTGAAAAAACTCTTTTTCTAATGATTTTTAAATAAAATTAGAAGTCTTCTGTAACCTAGAACCTCAGTATATAAAGAAGTGCTTACTGAATGCAATGATTCAAACTGGGATTTGAATATGACACCAAGAAACATATGAATATAGATCTCAGAAGGAATTGAAAGACTTTAGTTTTCTACTGAAGTGGTGCGTGCTAAATGGCAAAATAACAAACAAGTTTGGAGAACTGGAATAGTGAGCTTGGGTTGGTGGTGACACATGACACATTTACCATCTTTGTGGGAAGTGGCCTGCTGGTGAGACAAGGCAGTGGAGTGATACTTGAATTTATGTTTTGAAAGGCATATTATGTACCAGGGAAAAAAAAAGACTAATGCGTAATGATCAACACAGATATTTCCTGTAAGAGGTAATTGCCCTTCCTAGATAAAGAAGTAATCATTTAAATATCTAACACCTTGTCCCCGCAAAAGAGGCAGTCGAGATTTAATAAGGTAGGAAGATCATGGTGACTTCGCTATGAAAGCGTTGAAATGTAGAAGACAGGTGGCGCCTGTGGCTCAAAGGAGTAGGGCACTGGCCCCATATACCAGAGGTGGTGGGTTCAAACCCAGCCCTGGCCAAAAAGTCAAAAAAAAAAAAAAGAAAGAAAGAAAGAAATGTAGAAGACAGTTGTACAATACCACTAATGTTGTGAGGGAAGGTGTAAGTTAAGAATTTTGAATCTAGGCAAACTGTTGTCCTGTGCAGTTATAAAAAGCAATAAAAGATTAAAGATAGTCTCAAAAATTTAGTACCTCAGGAAAACAGTTTTCATAAATTTTTTTTTTTTGAGACAGAGTCTCACTTTGTCACTCTTAGTAGAGTGCTGTAGCGTGACAGCTCACAGCAACCTCAAACTCTTCAGCTTAAGGGATTCTCTTGCCTTAGCCTCCCAAGTAGCTGAGATTACAGGCGCCCGTCACAACACCCAGCTATTTTTTTGTTGCAGTTGTCATTGTTTAACAGGCCCAGGCTGGGTTCACACTTGCTAGCCCGGGTGTATATGGCCTGGCCTCCAACCTCGTAAGTTATAGGCACTGAGCCCATAAATACTTTTTGAAAAAGCAATCAAAGGGCAACTTCAGCCAAATGAGACACAGTCTCTAACAAAACACTTGTGGTTAGCACTGATTCTATCAATGTAATTGTAAGACCAAGACCAAAATAGGGAAATTATTATTAAAAATATTATAAATTATTTCATACAATTTATAAAGAAGTGCTACTGAATGCAGTGATTATTATGACAAACCTTGACAGTGTGGAAATGTGTGATCTTTTAACTTTATTTTTTTTTACTGGGAGGAACTGTAATTTTTAAAGTTGGGAAGGTACAGGAGAATGTGGGAGATCATATAAACCAAAACTCAAAAGATATTTTTTAAAAGTAGTAAATCAAGTAATAGAATATATAAATATTTGACAGTATAAAGGTAATACTAAAAGAACTAAATAAAATAAATCTAACAATTATAAGGACCAGGAAAAGTAATATGATAGAAAACAAAAATAATAACAAAATAAAATTTTAGAAAAAGAAAATGATTAGTTGGAAAAGGAAGTGGAAGCATATGGTATATTAATTTTGCTTATAAGGGAGTGTCAATATATGCTGTATAAAAATAGAGGATTTGGGCTGGGTGTGGTGGCTCATGCCTGTAATCCTAGCAGTTTGGAAGGCTGAGGTAAGGGGATCAGAGTTCAACACCAGACTGAGCAACATAGGAAGAGACAGTGTCTCCACAAAAAAATAGAAAAATTAGCCAAGCATAGTGGCACATGCATATAGTCCCAGCAACTTGGAAAGCTGAGGCAGGAGGATTGCTTGAGCCTAGCTTAGGAGTTTGAGGCTGCAGTGAGCTATGATGATGTCACTGCACTCTAGCCTGGATGACAAAGCAATACCCTGTCTCAAAAAATATATACATAAGGCATGGCACAGTGGCTCATACCTGTAATCCTAGCACTCTGGGAGGCCAGAGGTGGATTGGTTGAGCTCACAAGTTTGAGGCTAGCCTAAGCCAGAGTGAACTCCATTTCTAAAAATAGCTGGGTGTTGTGGCGGGCGCCTGTAGCCCCAGCTACTTGGGAAGCTGAGGCAAGAGAATTGCTTGAATCCAAGAGTTTGAGGTTGCTGTGAGCTGTGACGCCATAGCACTCTGCCAAGGGCAACAAAATGAGACTCTGTCTCAAAAAATAAAATACATACAGGCAGACGGACATAAATAGAATATTTAAGCTGTGCCATATGCCTGTACCAGAGCTACTGAAGAAGTTGAAGCAGGAGGATTGCTTAAGCCCTGGAGTTCCAGACCAGCCTGGGCGATAGCAAAAAATTTCAAAATTAGCCAGGCATGGTAGTGTGTGCCTGTAGTCCCACCTACTCAGGAGGTTGAGGCAGAGGAGGACCGCTTGAGCCCAATAGTTGAAGGCTGCAGTGAGCTATGATACCACTGCACTCAAGTCAGGCAAAAGAGCAAGACCCTGGGTCAATGAAGTAATAAATTAGTAAAAGGGCCTGCCTGTAATCCTAGCGCTTTGTGAGCCCAGATCAAATATAAATGAGATAAACTTAATTGAGACTCTTAAATTGGATCACAAACCAAAATCCAACTATATGCTATACAAGTGTTACTATAATGAATACTTTAATGAAATACTTTCTGGAAACAACTGCACCCTAAAAAATGACAGAGCTGTGGGACAGACCAATCAGATAACTAACAAAAGGAAACGAATTCGTTTGTATGAGTGAGATAGTCTCACTCTGTTGTCCCAGGCTAGAGTGTCGTGATATTACAGCTCACAGCAACCTCAAACTCCTGGCCTGGAGCAATCCTCTTAACCTCAGCCTCCCAAGTAGGGACTCCAGGCTACCACCACAATGCCTGGCTAATTTTTATTTTTAGGAGAGATGAGAGTCTCATTCTTGCACAGGCTTGTCTCCGTCGCCTGAGCTCAAGCAAACCACCTGCCTCTGCCTCCCAGAGTGTTAGGTTTACAGGCATGAGCCACAGTGCCTGTCCCTAATTATTTTTTCTAAGGAAACTAATTCTGATAAAAATACTAGTATAACATAAGAGATAGGATAAACTTCTAATAAATATAAGTTATAGATTTATATAAGAATTTGCTACAAAAAAATATTTTAAGGTGAAGTTATTTGACTAGAACAGGATGTAAGAAAAAATGAAATTTTCATTGTAGAGACAAGAGCACAATACACAAAGGGAAAATTCACATATTAAATCGCCATATTGAGTCAAGGAGAAGAAAAGGAGAGAGAATGAACATTGTGGACAATATTCCTCAACAGTGTGTAGACTTTCTGCTATGTGGCAATACTGGCAAAAAAATCTCAAATTCTTTGAAATAGAAAATAGCAGTGATTAGGGCGCCGTCCACATACACCTCGGCTGGCGGGTTAGAACCCAGCCCAGACCTGCTAAAACAACAATGACAACAACAACAAAAATAGAAAATAGCAGGAATACCATCTTAGAGCACAATGAAGTAAAACTAAACATTCTAAACAAAATTCAGAACCTTTGAAGTACCTAATTTATAACACTTTAAAAATTTTGACTGAAAGATTTTTACTGTGAAATCAGTAATGCAGTGTCTAGATAACAATAACAGCAATAATAACAGCAAAACTTATGGGATGTAGGTAAGGCAGTACTTAAGAATTTTATGTATTTAATACCTTTATTAGTGTAACATAAACCCAAAGTTACCATTTTTTAATAAGAGTTTTTCTCATTAATTTCAGTACTGAGCCACAAGTAATCACTATTATTTAGCATGTTCTAGAGGAACCTGTTTGGGGAGTATTTAGAAAACAAAAGAATATATGGAGTATTAAAAATTGAAAGGAAATGGGCTCAGTGCCTATAGCTCAGTGATTAGGGCACCGGCCACATACACCAGAACTAGCAGGTTTGAACCTGGCCTGGGCCTGCTAAAACAATGAAAAACAATGACAACTATAAGAAAAAAAATAGCTGGACGTTGTGGTGGGCACATGTAGTCCCAGCTACATGGGAGGCTGAGGCAAGAGAATCGCTTAAGCCCAAGAGTTTGAGGTTGCTATGAGCTCTGACATCCATGGCACTCTACCAAGGGCGACATAAAAAAAAAAAAATCTAGTCTAATACAGCAAAGAGGAAGAATTCATACCATAAATATGTTAGTTTTACCTAAATCTAGTGTACATTTAATTTTATCAATGCTAATACCAATGGGATTTTAGTTTTGAAGCTACAAGAGCTAATTCTAAAGCTTGTTATACAAAAATTTTAAAATATCCTGGAATATCCAGAAATAATAGAGGAAAAAAGGAATTGAATAGGCCTACCAGTTATTAAAACAAATTATTATGATACCTTATTTTGTACTAATAAGGATACCAGTTAATGGAACAAAATTAAAAATTTAGGATAGACTCAAATACAAGAAACTTAGCATGTAATAAAGAAGCCATCTCATGTCAGTCATGAAAAAAAGATTGTTTAGTCAATAGTGTCAGGACAGTTGGACAACTATTTAGAAAAATATTGAATTGATGCCTAACTTACTCTCTACATAAAAATAAATTCCTATTATTAAATATTTAAATATTAAAAATGCATATTTTCCAAGAAAACATAAAAGGTTTTATAGTGGAGAAAAATCTCTAAGTATAACATAAAATATAGAATACATTTTTAGACAAGAGAAATTCAATCCTAAATGTAAGAGTCACAAATATAAAAAGCAAACTAAAAGTTTACAGAAAAAAAGCCACCATATATATACCAAAGAGATAAATATAATGTATAAAATATAATAATAGAGTTAAATAAATATGTAAATAGTAAATATCAAGAATTAAGAGGAAGCATAAATGTAAATATTCCTAAACCTATCTAGACTTCCTGTAAGAAGTCAGTATAAAAAAGAAAATGAACAGAGGAAGAAAAGAATTCAGAGAGAAAAATGACAAAACAGCTAAGAAGTATTTCAAAAAAGTGTTAAATCTCACTTATAAAAGAAATGCAAAATAAATAAAACCATAATATGTTTTATCAATTAGATAAGCAGAGATTAAGAAGTTTGGGTAATATGCTGGGTGAGGTGGCTCACTCCTGTAATCCTAGCTACATGGGAGGCTGAGGCAGGAGGATCCGATTACTTGATGTCAGAAATTTGAGACCAACATGGGCAACATAGCAAGACCCAATCTCTAAAAACATTTAACAAAATTATGGTGCATACCTATAGTCGCAGGTACTCAGGAGTCTGGGAGGTGGGAGGATTACTTGAGCCTAAGAGTTGGAAGCTGCAATGAGCTATGATAACGCCACTGCACTCTAGTCCAGCAACACAGGAAGACTGTCTTTTTAAAAAAAAAAAAAAAAACTTGTGTGTGGGGGGGTGGTAGCTCATGCCTGTAATCTTACCACTCTGGGAGGCCAAGGCAGGTGTATTACTTGAGCTCAGGAGTTTGAGACCAGCTGGAACAAGAGGGAGACCCCATCACTAAAAATTAGCCAGGCATTGTGGTAGGCACCTATAGTCCTAGCTACTTAGGAGACTGAGGCAAGTGGATCGCTTGAGCGAAAAAGTTTGAGGTTGCTGTGAGCTATGATGCCATGAAGTTTTACCCAGGGCAACAGAGTGAGACTCTGTCTCAAAAAAAAAAAAAAAAAAGAAGAAGAAGAAGAAGAAATGGAAGATCTTCTATAACCTTGGAAATTGCAAGTTTTTTTTTTTAACAGGACACAAAAAGCATGAACTATATAGGAAAAAAATTGGATATGTTGGACTATATTAAGATTAGGAACTCTTGTTTATTAAAAGACACCATTAAGGAAGTGAAAAGGCAAGCCACAGACTGGGATAAGACATTTGCAATAGATTTATTTGACAAAGACTCATATCTAGAATATGAGTTAAGACCTCTGACAAAGGGCAGCGCCTGTGGCTCAGTGAATGGCTGTGGCTCAGTAGGGCACTGGCCCCATAAACTGAGAGTGGCAGGTTCAAACCCGGCCCTGGCCAAACTGCAACAAAAAAATAGCCGGGCGTTGTTGCGGGCGCCTGTACTTCCAGCTAGTCGGGAGACTGAGGCAAGAGAATCACCTAAGCCCAAGAGCTGGAGGTTGCTGTGAGCTGTGACACCACCGCACTCTACCAAGAGCGACAAAATGAGACTCTGAGGGGGGGACCCCTCTGACACAGTAAGGAAAGAGCAGACAGTTCAGTGGAAAAAATGGGCAAAATATTTGAACAGATATCTCACAAAAAAGGATATCCAAATGGCCAGTAAACATGAAGAGGTGTTCAGCAGCATTAGTCATCAGGAAAATGAAGACAAAAACTACCAGCAGAGTGGGTAAAATAAGAAAGATTAACAGGGTGTAATGGTGCTGAAGATATGGAGCACCTTTTCCTATGGTGGGAAAAGTAAATTGGTGTAGCCACTTTGGAAAATGGTAGTCAGTGTCTATTAAGGTTAAATGTGTGATTTTCTCTGACCTGGCAAGTCCAGTCTTAAGTATATATCTAACAGAAATCCTTGCACATGGTCAACAAAAGATATCTACTAGAATGTTAATAGTAGTTTTATTGAAAATAGCCCAAAACTGAAAATGAATGGAATGCAATGTCCAAAAAAATGGAAAAAGAAATTTTGATGTATTTGGAAAATGGAATGGTACATAGCAATGAGGAAAATAATCTACAAATATACAATAATATAGATGAAACTCATAAACAGGATGTTGAGTCAAAATAGCCAGACACATAAGAGTTTCCCTTCTAAAAGTCCATTCATACATACTACAGTAACAAACCAAACAAATAATTTTTCAGGTCAGGGTAGCAGTTTTTCTTGTTGAGAGGGAATAACTAGAAGAAGGAACACAGGAAGGCTCCTGGGGTGCTGATGGCTAGCTGTCTTTTTCATTGTATGTGTTACGGCTAATAAAAGTTTAAGAGGACTGGAACAAAATTTTCTAAAACTAGGGATAAAGACAAGATAATTTTAATAGTTCTGTGTTTTATTGTTCAACTTCTCTGGTTTTATTTGATTTTGTTATTAGTTGAAAAAAGTCTTTCCCTTAAAAATGAATGAGGGTGTCTTTACCCTTCCAGCCTTTTCTCGTTGCACATTCCAAGGTATTAGGAAAGGCTATGACAGTGGGATGTTTTTCTTTAGTTGTATTTCCCCACACATATAATGGTTGGCTCTTAACTAAGTTGAGGCCCAGTGGAAAGGAGGAAAAGGCTTGAAAACAAGGCTGGGCCGAGGATGAGTTGAAAAGATGAGAATGGGTCAGTCAGCTTTGAATGTTTTAGCATGTTGCTCAAAATGTGGAGGAGGCAGGGTGCTGTGGCTCGCACCTGTAATCGTAGCACTCTGGGAGGCCAAGGGGGTGGATTGCTTAAGCTCAGGAGTTTAAGACCAATGGAGCCAGAGTGAGACCTCATCTCTAAAAATAGCCCGGTGTTGTGGGGGGCGCCTGTAGTCCCAGCTACTTGGGAGGCTGAGGCAGGAGGATTGCTTAAGCCCCAGAGTTTGAGGTTGCTGTGAGCTGTGATCCCACAGCTTTCTACCCAGAGTGACAAAGTGAGACTCTGTCTCAAAAAATAAAAAATAAATAAAATAAAAGGGGGAGGAGATTTAGAAGTAGGGAACTGTCATAGGGGATGATACCCAGGCCAGCCCTCTAGATCCTTCTCACTTATCTTCACCAGTTCCACTTACTGCAGATGACTAATGCTACTCAATTTAGCCTAACATACTTAAACTTTTTGGATCACATATCTTAAAAGAACTTTGGAAAAACTCTATCACTCATTTACTTTTAAATTGATACCCAAAGGTTTTCAATTAGCAATAATCGTGCCTCGGATAAACCTCATTGGCTACGATACTGCCACTGCGCAAAGCTAGCAACCAAAGGTTTTCTACATAAGTTTCAATCAGTTTAGTTTTCTAAAAAGGAGATATAATAGAAAGTAATGAATATTTTAGAACACGAAGATAAGGATCAACTGCTAGAATCAGTAATTTCATGGTATGATTTGATAGTTATTAAACACCTTGTGAATGAAAAGCACACCGAATGATCCAAAAGAAATGAGTACAATTTTAAGCTGCTTCTTTATCTTGAACTTCTTGATAGTCCTGCAATATATGTCAGTTCTAGTTAAAAGAATCAACCTCACTAACCTGTTAACTCCTTCATATATCCTGAATTCAGAATACCCCAGTTCAGGCCTTCACAGACAACTTTAGTGGGAAAATTTCTAGCTTCTGAACTCTCACCTGGGATCTTTCCCAATACTTACTTGTCTTGAGATGAAGACTGACATATATTGCCAACCCATATATTGGGTTTCTAATGGAAGATTTAGCCTCTATCAGAACCTGCCCAACAGAGAGCGATAGGAAATGCTGTGGGTTTATTCACTGATTAATAAATTTTGTTTGTCTCCTGAAAATCTTTTATATTCCAGAACAAGTCCCATAGTAGTGTGGGATGGCAATACATGTCAGTCTTCAACTCTGACAAGTAAGTGCTGGGAAAGATCCCATCTGAGAGTTCAGAAGCTAGAAATTTCCCCACTAAAATTGTGAATGTTTATTTCTTAGAAAGTCTTTGTTTGAAGTTTGGAGACTGCTATGATAGGTGTTTGAACAAGTAGCTAAAATAAACAGATATCTTGTCTCCTTTGGCTTTACGTGTAAACAGCCAAGGAATCCAGAATGATCAAATGTTACATTCAGCTTCCATGTTTTTAATGGGAAGATAGAATTTATTGTTGATACATAAATTTCTACTGGGAGAAAATTACATAACTGAAAGTTAAGTCTGTTGAAGCCTAAAATATGCTTTTGTACATTTGAATTTTGGAAATGTGATTTCTCAAAAATGGGCCTATAAAAATACCTAACTAATTTAGTGAATTTTATTTGATAAAGTTATGTGGATTTTGGCAATCACATCTTACAATTTTATAATAATATAGTTATTTATAAATATGTGCAATAATACACAAAGTAGTGTGTAGTTTTTGTTTTAGTTTTTTTTTTTTTTTTTTTTTTTGTGAGGCAGTCTTGCTCTGTTGCCCTGGGTAGAGTGTAGTGCGTCATCATAGCTCACTGCAACCTCAAGCTCCTGGTCTCAAGCAAGCTCCTGGTCTCAGCCTCCCATATAGGTGGGACTACAAGTGAACGCCACGACCCCCAGCTCACTTTTTTTTATTTTTAGTAGAAAAGGGGTCTTGCTTTTGCTCAGTATAGTCTTGAACGCCTGTGCTGAAGTGATCATCCTGTGTCAGCCTCCCAAAGTGTTAGGATTATAGGAATGAGCCACTGCTTTCTTCCATAAAGTAGAGTGCTCTTTAAATAAAATTTAGGGTATAGAAATTTTATTTAATTATAATTACTGGATAGGGTAATTATAAAGACTTCCACTGAGCAACCTTACCTATTAAAGTTTTCCTACATAGGATAATTGGGATAAATAAAATGCTTTTTATTTTGTACTTTAGAATCAGAAATTATATTTCCTATTTTGTTTTATATTAACCCCAGTTATCGGGCAGCACCTTTGGCTCAGTGAGTAGGGCACTGGCCCCATATACCAAGGGCAGCGAGTTCGAACATAGTCCCAGCTTCTTGGGAGGCTGAGGCAAGAGATTCACCTAAGCCCAAGAGCTAGAGGTTACTATGAGCTGTGATGTCATAGCATTCTACCGAGGGCAACAAAGTGAGACTCTATCTCTAAAAAATGATAATAAAATAAAATAAAAAATAAAAATAAAATAAAAACTAACCACAGATATCAATAGGATAACCTAGGGTTTTTTATTATACAATTTCATCTTTAGGGTTCGTCTTTTAAATTTCACCCAGATTATCTCTTGACATAGTAGTAGTGATTTTTACCAAGATGTTTTTATTGTTAATGTTGAGCTTAAATTTAAATTACATTTTTATTGAAATGGAACCATTTAAATGGTATCATTAAACTTGACCATTACAAAAAATTGGTCAAAATGTAGTAGGATTTCCTACTTAGGACATAGGCACTAGAACTTTGTTTCTTAAAATGTACTCTTTCAGACTTTATCATGAGCACCAGAGGTACTGGTTAAAATGCATATTCCTAGACCTGCCACCTAGTAATCTACATTTTGCTTGAGCATCCTGAGCAAATCTGAAGCACAGTAAAGTGTGAGGATTGCTACTCTGAAATATTGGTACTTAATCATGGATGATCCAAACCAGAAAAAGGCCTTTTAACTCCTCAGCAGACTATAAATAATAAATTAATAAAATAAAATTATGTATCCAGGAGACATACCCCCTTTCTTACATCTTGACTGTAATTGCCTAATTTATATTTAATTCTCCAGTCTTTATAGCTATGATGTTTTATCCTAACCCTCCAACATACTAAATATTTTTATCACTTATTGCAAACTGCCCTGCAATTATATATAGCATACTTACAAGCTGTGTTTACCTGAATTGTTATAGAATAAGTATCTTGATTAATCAGCATAAAAGACCTGCATAGTCATTGTTTAATATAGGTTTTTAATGATGTGTTAAAATAACAAACATTTTTAGTTAAACTCAACAAAATGGAACAAGTACAACCTCTGGTTTCACAAAGAAGTTATTCAGAATGAGTTTATCAGCGCTAATGGGACCCTTGTACACAGAAGTAGGATAAATAACACATTTCAGTCCTACATTTCTCCTAAAACGAAAGCTGTCTCTAATCTCTGTCTTTCCACAAACCGTCACACACTAAACTGTGCCAGTGACACGAGAAGCTAATTTTGCTTGTAATGGGCTGTACACTTGTCTAGTGCATCATTTGTGAAACTGGAGTTGGCTTAGATAGGTATGTAAATAACATTTATCAGTGATCTCTGTAAAACTGATTCCTTCTTTCCCTTGTCATTAAATAAAAGGAAACTTTATTTCAGAGTAGAAAGTGCATTGTCTGAACTCATCAACACCCTCTCTATTCCTCCCCCCCAATTTGTTGCAGACCAGGATGAAAGAGCAGCTGAGCTCAGCAGGGAGCAGAACGAGAAAACCATCCGGAGCACGCAGACCGCGCTCCGCAATTTCCGTGAGTTCCTCATCTCCAAGTATCCTTCTGAGACAAGAGAGATTTATGTCATCCCTTGCAAGGAGTTGGATGCCTACCTTGCGTCTTTTTTTGTTGATGCCAGGCAGAAGGATGGGTCTGAATATGAACCCAACAGCTTGGCCAATTACCAGTGTGGGCTTGAAAGGTACCTGAAAGAACACAGGTATGGCTACAGTATCACCAGGGATAAGGAATTCAAGCGTTCCCAAGAGGCCCTGAAACAGAAGCAAATTGAACTCCGGTGCAAAGGAAAAGGAAATAAGCCACACAAGTCCATGAAGCTCACCTTTGCTGATGAGCTCATCCTGCGTAAGCGGGGGCTGCTAAGTCGATATAATCCTGAGGGTTTGCTCAACCTAGTCTGGCTCAACAACACAAAAGCTTTTGGGCACTGCACAGGATTCCACGGATCTACCTTGAAATGGGGTGACATCCGGCTCCGGGTGACAGAAACAGGCCTGGAGTACTTGGAGTGGATGGGTCAGGACACTGGGGACCTGAATGCCAAAACCAAGAGGGGGGGAACAGACTCACGTGTGTATGCCACCCAGCACGCCCCACAAACCTGCCCGGTGCAGGACTATAAGGAGTATGCTCAGCGGCGGCCTCCTGCCATGCGCTATGAGGATGCCCCCTTCTACCTATCCATCAAGCCAGTCGTGAACTTGGCAGCTCTGCATTGGTACAATTGCCAGGCTCTTGGTAAGAACAAGCTGGCCAAGATGGTGAAGACCATGTGTGAAAAGGGCAACATCCCGGGCAGGAAAACTAACTTCAGTGTATATCAAAGCTGCAGCACTTTGTCCGAGGCCCAGAGCAACCAGTTGGTGCTTATCTGTAACAATCTGAGCCAGCAGGCTGCCCAGTCAGTGGCTGGACACTCCAACAGTGGCAATTTCATCGTCTCCGCCTCCTATGACTCTTCCTCAGACACTGCTTGACCAGGTGGCTTGAGCAAGACCCAATTTTGTTACTGTGTCCGGAGAAACTGGGATTGATTATACGCTACTTTTCATTCCCTTTCCTCTGCCATCAGTGTTAATTAACTTTATAAAAATATAAATATATATATTTTTCTTTTTACAAATAAGCCAATGAAGATAATTTAGTATGACAGTATTTATAGGTTTAAGGCAAATGTACTTGTGGGTGATTAAATGTAATTACTGTCACAGACTTTACAAAACCATAGTGGTTCTCAGGCAACGCAAAATAGAGAAGGAATCCTGTGTTTTCTTTTTTTAACTGTCAAAAAGGAAACAGTCATCCTTGATGCTTGTGTCCTCAACTCCTGCTTTTCTGTCCCACTCCACCTCGCATTTTTAGTGTCCTTAATAAGTGGCTTTATTTTTTTAATTTAAAAATTTTTATGCTACTCAAGAGGAGTCGGCAGTAACTTTACTGCTTACGTAAAACTGTATTTAGCCAGGTCCAAAGTATGGAAGTGTTTTATAAGCTCAGCATAGATGTATTTAATATTCTTTTTTTAACTTATTAGAATTTTAGCTCTCGTGCCTCATTTTTTGCAGTGTATGAAAGTCTAGATGTTTACTGTCTTTTTGGGAGGAAGAGGAGTAGAAGGAGGGAATAAAGGTGCCATTCTTTTAGGAAGATAACATAGTTTTAAAATAATATGCAAAGTCTGATATCGTGGCAAAAAAGACTGTTACATAGTTTATTTTTACTGTTGTTCTTGAGGCTGGATGGCCTGTTTTTTTGTCCCTTAGAAATCAGTATAAATGAAGTTTGATTACTAGATAACAAGAAATTTAAAGCTGCTGAAGCTTTAAAAGTGTTCCTAAGCATTATGTTGTGTATCAAGCATAAAGAAAAGGTAGAGAATGGAAAAGTCTTAACTAAAAATCTAGAAGCAGTAGTCAAGACAACAAAAAAATTCATCCTTTTCAAAGTTCAAACCGCTGAATTATTTATTTATATGCATTAAACTTCAGCCTCTTTTCCCCAGGGGATTGCTTGACTCTGTAGTTGAGATCAAAGGAATATTGACACTCATTTTAAGTAACAATATTCTGTTGCCAGGTTTTGCTGAATTCTAAACATTCTTGAAAATGTGTGAGTTTCTTCTACAGTAAATACAAATTCATTTATCTGCGATATCCTACAATTATAATAGTAATAATTTTGGTTAAGCATTTGTGGTGGTTTTTCCAAGGTCTTTGTTTTCAAGTTTTGAAGCCTGTGGTAAATTGTTAGTTAAGATACTTCAAAAATAACATATATTTAGACATTAAACCTTCTGTTCTCCTTATTCTATAGCTGGTCCATTAAAACTAACACACATAAACTTCAAACCTTAATTGGTTTGTTGGATGTGGGTTTCTATTGGGAGATAATTTGTTCTTCAAGGACCTCCTAATTGACATTAGCTAGGAAGGTAGGGGGTATTTAATGTATTAATTTTTTGTATGAGCAAGGCAAATATTCTGATTTGTCTGCTAAATCATCACGGAGCTGAGCTTTCCCTTGGCTAGGCAGCTCTTTGCAACACTAAGTTGTAAGCGTGTAACAACCCATTCCTCAAAGCTGGGACTTCTCTTTTGGCTCAGGGGAGTGGGAAGTCTGCTGTAGACTTTGTGTGGTGGCATTAGCTTCATTTTCATGACTTTTCCTCTGTAGAGAAGCATTCATTTACATATGCAGAAACAAGGCAGAAGAGTAAAGGATGTCTCGCTTTATTTTTTTGTATTAATAAGGATGATAGCTGCCATTTTTGAACCAGTTAGTGTGCCAGCACTGTACTAAGTGAATTAGATGCGTCACATACATAAGTAATAGTTACTGATTATTTAAAAATTAGAAAATACAGATAAGGATAAGGAAAATAAAATATATACTCATAAATTTGCTAGCCAAAGATGAATACTGTTAACATTTTGGCAAATATTTCTTCAGATACTTTTCGGTATATACATATTTAATTCCCTATACATTATCCTAGTGCTTTTGGCAACTTTGAAAAGAAGGTGAGTTATCGCCAAAAGATGGTGAGATCAAGGTGGGTCGATTAGATTACAGCTAAGGAAATGGCAGTCTGTCATCTCAGTCTAGAGTTTTTCTTTCTCAGTACCAGCTTATAATTAGTTCCCAGTGATTTGAGCCAGAGATGGGGACTCAGTGTCTTACCATCCCTCTGATTAAAGGGACAGCTGAGTGATCTTTCCCGTGGCCCTGTGTCTTCGAGCCCCCCACCCTCCAGACATTCTGAATCACAATGCCTCTTTCAGTTCTCTTAACAAAACCTTCCTTTTCTCCATATCCTATAGCTGGGCCATAAGTGTACAAGACAGCCTACTTCAAGGGAACTCTTGTTAATAAATAGTTATTTTTATGGGCATTACCTCGTTTAAAAAAAAAAAAATCTCTGTAAAAAAAATAAACATGATTGTGCATTATAGTTTTTAATTGACATGGTTTCTAAATTCTTGATACGTTTTTGACAGCAAAGTAAGTTTGTCTTAGGGAGAAAGGGCAGTTAGTATGCACTGAGAAAGAACTAAAAAAATTGTGAATCCCTGTTTATGTTTATTGAGGCACTGAAATGAAAATCTGTCTCTTGCTTCATCATCCTGCATTTTCATTTAGAAAAACACGATTAAATTGAGAATGTGAATTGTTTCTTATGTAGGTGTATTTTGCTCTGATAAACCAAACAGAAACACTGTGATATAGATTCAGAAGACTCTTTTTTTCTGAAGAATGGCTTGGTTAGAACCACAGCCACATTATAGTATTTTTTTTAATTGATTAAAATATGAAAAATCTGCAACTACCTCTAAATTTTGTGTTTTTGTCTATACAATACTGAGGACATACCGCTACCAGATACTTTTTTTTATTATTTGGTATTTTAACTTGAAAAAAAACAAACATGTTCACATTGTGGCAGAGGTAGATGTCAAAATTGCATATGAGCAAAAACCGAACATTTAATGTGTTTATCACAACCGAATGTGCTACCTTTTCAGGTAATCCCATGGTTCAAATAAAACCATATTTACAAAGTGTACACTTTACACTCTTAATGGGATCTGAGAAATTCTCCAGTGTCCCTCACATAACTCTGGAAGTTTTGCACTGTTTATAACAAAAACACTGAACCAGACTGTCAGCATATGGATGATGTAACTAAATAATTTGATCTTTCTTCCGTGTTTATGTAAGCAACTATTAAAAACCATAGATGTTAGCAATTATTTTTAAAAACCATAATTTTGAAAAAGATGTTTATCCAAGACAGCTTATTCTAATATTATATTTGTTGTCATGGTTATTAGAGCTAGTCAGAGTATGATTCACAAATATATATCAGCTATTTATTTTATAATTGTGTTTCCCTATGTTAACTTTACCCTATGTTAATTCACTGCCTGATCTACAAAAGAATAGTCTGAAAATTTTGTAGCATAGATCAGGCCTGTTCGATTTTTCAGTTAGATTATTGTTAGGTGAGACTTACATGGCATTTACTAGTGAGAGCCACATGGTTTAGTTCCCAGATGCCATGAAATCAATGACTTTATTGAGATGAAAATTTATAGTCACATCAACAAATATTTATTGAGCAGCTAGGGTCTAGACACTGGAAGAGGTACAAAAGTGAATAAAACAGTCCCTCTTCTCGAAGACTTTATTAAAAACACCATAATAAAAGTTTTATTTCATTTTTGAGAGCCCACAAAAACCTCCATGCCAGTATTTGGTGTAGTTTCCTAAACATTGTACTCATGCAGTTTGTCCATTATTTATTTATTGAATATGTTGGTTTGCTGCAGAATGCATAATACTGCTTTGAGCATTTCCTGGAGCATCTTCTTTTAGAGCCTATTTTAAAATCAGTAATAAGGTGTTTACATAGGTGCACACATGCATAAGATTTGTTATCAACTACTGTCATTTATTGAGCCTTTACTGTGTGCTATTGTACTGACTGCTTCTATAAGTTGTTTCACTTAACTTCTCACAATAGTTCTATTATGTATCATTATTTCTCTTTTATAAATGAGGAAGTCCAGAGAAGTCAGATGGGTTGCTCATGTCACAGTTAACACAAAAGAGCATCAGTATCTGAAACTGGATCCAGATCCAGATTCGGCCCTGTCCTTTTCTGCAGCAGCAGCCTGCTCAAGAAGTGATTTGCTGTACTTCTGTAGACCCTCTGAAGTGACAAATTATAAATTAAATCTCTAGTGTAATAACATCTTCAGTATTTATTGAACTCTGAATTGATTGAGATTGGTGCCATCACATGGCATGTTTGTTAGCAAATTATTCAGGCCCCTCAAAATACTATAGTTATTTCGAGATGGAACAGCCAGCAGAGTTTGTTCTCCCAGGTCATCAGTAGAGAGCAGAAGTTCGTGTCACTCTTTATTAGAGAACACTTAAATTCATCATGGAGGTGAGTGTGTATGTACCCAAGGAATTATGTATTTAAGTGATTGTCATTTATTTTTACCCCAAATAAAACCAGAAACCAAATTTCAGAAGAGTTTGCTAAAGTGCAGACAGGGAAGGGGAAGTTGTGGCCAGAGAGAATGCCTCTCTTATGCCTATAAGCCAATGCTGCCATCAACCAGTAACCAACTAAACACTGGTTGCTGGTCTACCATGGACAGTAGAGTTTGATCTTGCCTGCAGATTTGGGGCCAGCAAATGAATAGTATTTAATAGAGGATTCTGTTATTGTTGCTGTTGTTTGGGTTTTTTTGTTTTTTTTTAGCAAGTTAGGATTACTACAGCAGCTTTTAGAGGGAAAATACTATCCCTGTGATTCCCAGAATTAGAGATAGACTATGAAATGGTTCAGATTTTTTGTAGTTTGTTGACTATCTCCACAGTTTAGTGGGAGACAAACACTTTTGATTTAATCCATCCCTCTTCTTTCTGGTTTTATCTATAGGAAAGCTATATTTTGATCTTTATTTCTCTAGCCAAAACCATCTATAAACAAAACTCTCTACCATATGATAGAGGAAGTAAATTTCCAAGCCTCTAGGAGAAAGGTCAAGAGGAATATATGATAATTTATTGCAGAAAGATATTTTTTAAAAGGTTCGTTCATTAAAAAATAGTTACAGATACTAAAGAATTGACAAGTTCTCTATCAGTTTAGGAAATATTTCCCAAATTTATGCAAAATATATCTCTGCACATCTACCATTTGATGTGGTGCAGATAAACAATTACTAAGGCTCAGCACCCATAGCATAGTGGTTACGGTGCCAGCCACATACACCAAAGGTGATGGGTTCAAACCCAGCCTGGGCCAGCTAAACAACTGCAACAAAAAATAGCTGGGCGTTTTGGCAGGCGCCTGTAGTCCCAGCTACTTGGGAGGCTGAGGCAAGAAAATCACTTAAGCCTAGGATTTTGAGGTTGCTGTGAGCTTTGACACCATGGCGCTCTACTGAGGGTGACACAGTGAGACTCTGTCGCCAAAAAAAAAAAAAAAAAAAAAAAATTATTAAGAAATGCACATTGGCGAGGGTATCTTTAGTTGTTTTTGTTTTTTACTTAATGCTTTTCCTTCCCTCTTGGATCTGGCAGAGATGATACGAGTGCATACCTTTTCATGAAAGTAAAGTGATGAAGCTAGAATAACTTTAGAGATCCTTGCTATCAAACGGAATAGGGGTAAAGTTATACATTGCAAGTATCATCCTGTTGGTGGTTGTGTAGTTGTAGTGATGTAACAGAAAAGAGGGGATGATACAAACTCCCTACAACTTTTGATTTCACTTTTCTAAACAGAGGAAGAGGAAGGTATCAGAAGTTTCTCATTTAAATTGACCAATTGGGCCTGCCAGTCTAGTTTGGTGCTGAAAATTACATCTTTTTTTGTTGTTTGAGACAGTGTCCCTGGTGCTTGAGCTAAAGTACAGTAGTATTGTCATAGTCGATGCAACCTGGTGTGCACCCACCAAGCCCAGCTAATATTTTAATTTTTTGCAGGGGTTTCCATATGCTGCTCAGGTGAACTCCCGGCCTCACAAAATCCTTTCCCCTTGGCCTCCCAAAATACTAGGATTACAAGCATAAATCACCATGCCCCACCAAAGATTGGATTATTTTTCAAAAGATAGCATTTATTTTAACTTTTTTTTTTTTTTTTTTTTTTGTAGAGACAGAGTCTCACTGTACTGCTCTCGGGTAGAGTGCCATGACGTCACACGGCTCACAGCAACCTCTAACTCTTGGGCTTACGCGATTCTCTTGCCTCAGCCTCCCAAACAGCTGGGACTACAGGCACCCGCCACAATGCCCAGCTATTTTTTTGTTGCAGTTTGGCCACGTCTGGGTTTGAACCCGCCACCCTTGGCTTATGGGGCCAGCGCCCTACTCACTGAGCCACAGGTGCCGCCCAAAAGATAACATTTTAATACATTTAAATTGAGTTTTTATGTGAACCATGACTTTGTCGAATTAGAATGAGAGTATTAATTAGGTCAGAGTCCCAATTTGATCAGAATATTAATTAGGTCAGAGAATTAATGTAAGTCATTGCCTTTGTTGAATTACAGTCACAGAAGCCAGACTTGGAAAGGACCCAAGAGAGCATCCTGCCCCTGAGTTTTTAGTGCTGTGAAGAGTAGTGGTCACTGTGGCCTCTGGAGGGAGAAATTGGAGAGGGCAAGGAAATTGGAAATAGCAAAGAGAAAACATCCTCAAACAAAGATTCCCCAGGAATGCTCAAGTCTCCTATTCTCCTGCCGTTCCTTGTTGAGACTAGACTGACTGAGCTGCTGTTACCTCTGTTTGCATCCTTCAGGTGTGCTGGCTGTAAAATAAGATTGGAAACATCTAATCTAATCACCCCATTCACAGACAAGGAAACCTGTCCAGAGTGATGAGATGAATGCTTAGCTCTCACACCTGTTTTGGATGTGAGCCTTACTTTGTTAGGGTTAGAGCCAGGACTGGAACCCAGGCACCCTGACGTCCTGTCTCTGGAGTTTAGGGAGGAAAACAACCCTACATTTCCATTGAGTTAGAGTATATGTATTTTTTTGTTTTCCAAATTGTGGTTGTTTTTTAAACTCACAAATTTCTATTAGAAGTACATTCAAACTGCCAGTTTCCAATAGGCTATTTTTGAACGTGAAGTTTTACTTTTCATTGTGTTGTTATATCCTGATTTTAGCAGCTTCTTTTGAAATTTGTTAGGATAATCTAAATGCAGTTATTTCTTTATTCTAAGAAACATCTCTTGGCCTACTCCACTACTACATTGATATTTAGTTGGGTTCTCTCTCTCTCTCTCTCTCTCTCTCTCTGTCTCTCTGTCTCTCTGTCTCGTCTCAGAGACAGGTCTTGCAATGTTGTTCAGGCTGGTCTTAAACTCCTAGCGTCAAGTGATCCTCCCACCTTGGCCTCCCAAAGTGCTGGGCTTACAGGTGTGAACCACTGTACTTAGCCTTTATTTAGTTTTCAATTATGGATGGAAAATAAACTGTCCACAAATCTACGACTTGAATTCCAGTTATAGATTTGTAGATAGTAAACTAGAAAGTAACTTTTTGTTTAATTTGGTATTCACTTGGTATCGAGCTACGCAGTATCTATATTATTGATTTTCAGTGCAATCTTTTGTAGTCCTTGAAAAGTTTTAAAACTTACATTTGAAAGTTTGGGACATACCCTCAAGTCAAGATCAAATTTCTGTCAACATAATTAGGATGTTTCTGAAGTGAATTTATTTAGAAATAGTAAAGGAAAAAATAATGGAAACTAATGAAAGAGTCCTATAGCAGTAAGATATAAAAATACAAATAATTTGTATTTCATTATATTATCTTGCTTATTCTTCTGAAAAGGAATTCAAGCATAAATACTAAAAGTTTCACAGATTTTTATTTTACAAATTATATTTGCAAGATCATACTTGAAAGAAAGATCAAATTCCAGCCTGTTTTTAAAAGGTACAATGTAATTATTTTTTTTTTATGGAATGTTGAATCTTGCTAGACTTCCAATGTTTGTCTTAGTATTACACTGGATTTAGAGAGCATTTTTACCATGGCGTTCATTTTAATAGCTTTGAACATGTTTTGGCATAATTTATTTGTTTGTGGTGAATAGGATTAAGGAGATAGGAATCAGCAATATAGACTCCTAACAGTAATTGTGCATACTGTATTTTAGTGACTTTTATGCCTGTTTATTTTCTGTAATTCTTAACATTTTATAAATCAAATACCGTAGTGTACTTCCACTAGAAATTAATTTATAATTGATTATTTATACTAGATAAAGTAGCAAGTCCATGTTTAGTATTAATCCACCCAGATTAACTTTATCTAACTGAACTTTTGTATCTATAGTCCATTATATTGCAACTTTTTAAATAACATTTTTAACAAGAGAACTTTGTTTTATAAAGCATTTGTTACAAAAAAAAACAAACCCATCTTGCCAAAAACCATTACAATTTCTATGCATTGTGTAATAGTGATGTCATTGTTGAGATTTTGCATGTTGTTATAGGTGCTCTTTCATATGTGTCTGTGGTGTTTGTTCATATGGAATTGTTAACCATTGCTGCTATCACTTACTGTAGTTAAACTGAAAAACTGTGTTAAAAGGCTGTGCCAGTCAACATTTGTATGTGTGACCTGAGTATGTACTTTGTTGTTTCACATTTTGAACCAGCCCTTAGTGGCCTCTGCAGAAGGAAACACTGTGGTGCCAAACTTGAGAATCTTGTGTCAAATGTATAATTCCAGAGTAGGTCAGCTTTTCTCCCACACTTTACCAACTCTTTGAATGCAAAACATTTGCAAAAAGAAAAGGAAAGCAAGAATTCTGAACTTTTCTAGTGCTCCCTCCCTTAAAATTTTAAATCTTTTTATTTTCTGAAACTTGAACACCTTACAGAAAAATCCAGTAGAGTGACAACAGAGCAGAAGGATTCCCCTCGACCTGGGTATTCTTAGGCTGAACAAAGTAACAACAGAGGGCTATGAGGTGTAGACATTATTTTTATGGCTTACTGTTTGGATTGTGCTTAATAAGATTATTTAGTAATTTTATTTTCTTATAAGGGACCCTTGAAGCCTCACAGGTCCAAATGTCAACTTTTACCTGCAGCATTGGCGTGGACTTCCTTAAAATATTTGTTGCCTTATGATTGTCAGGACTTTTTATGCCCACCTGTCTAGTTTGATTCCTGGTGTTACCATCTTGCCTCAGCAATTCCAAACAAACTCTGAAAGTACAGAGAAAATTGTTTCAACAGATAACTATGCATTGTTAAAATTCAACAGGGGGAAATACCCTTATGCTTTATATTTTTAAAACAGGAGGGAACACTGTCACAAAGCATTAAGGAAAGAAGGATGCTTCCTGAAGAGCCTTTTTACACCAATCTGCCAAAACACCTCACTTCATGAAGGGTTTCCTACCGTCGGTTCAATGGGCTTACAACTACAAAATTCTTTTAATAAAGGGATAATCTCCAAAATTATACAGAGGCTTTTTATGTGACTGTCAGATACATAGCAGCAGCCAAAGCAGTATTTGGATACATTTCTACTAAATTACTGATTTAATTCTAAGAACATTAATTCATCAAGGCCCCCACCACTTCTTTGCTTTAAGGAAAAGAAAGGCAGATTTTAACTGAGTCTTTTCCCTAGAATATACTTTAGATTATTGTCCCTCAGTGAGGTGATAAAGCAATAAAAAGAAATTCAGTTATGTATGGTCTAAAGAAGTTCTGCCTTTGTCTGGTGGCCTCCAGAGTCACATAATAGTATTTCTTGATTTCTTCATCAGATGTTTCTTTGCACCAAGAATTCCTTTTGTACACCAAAGATAATGGCATGATTTATCGTGATGATTAATAATTTCTCTTGATGATTAATAATTTCTGTTAATGGCTTGGTGCCCATAGCACAGTAGTTACCGTGCCAGCCACATAACGCTGAAGCTGGTGGGTTCGAACTCGGCCTGGACCAGCTAAAACAACAATGACAACTTCAACAAAAAAATAGCCGGGCCTTGTGGCAGGTGCTTGTAGTCCCAGTTTGGGAGGCTGAGGCAAGAGAATCGCTTAAGCCCAAGAGTTGGAGGTTGCTGTGAGCCTGTGACACCATGGCACTCTGCCAAGGGTGACATAGTGACACTCTATCTAAAAAAAACAAAAAACAAAACTGTTAGACAGCAGTGGGCATGTTATTTGAATCCTGCTTGGATTTCCCACCTTTGGGTCTTCTGGACATTTCGTATGTCTGTCCTGAGGTCTTTCTACCCAGAGCAAATTTTTAATAAAATAATACATAGGTTTCTACATTTCTACATGGGGTTTCCATTATCCCCCATGACTTTAAATTCTCTGACGGCTAAAGTTAGACATAGATTTGCCAAATTATCCTATGGTAAATAATGGTTTGTACCTTTCATGTTGTAATCTGAAAATGTAACTGTAACCCCATAGGCCTGAAACCTTGTGAGAGAGAAACTGGAAGCATGTTGGATTCAACAGAATCACTATGTACAATTCATTTGTCTGTAACAATGAAGAACTCTGGTGGGTTAATGAAGTGAATGCTGTATTCAACTTCAATAAGCTCTTCCATCATACAAATTTTAAAAATGTTTTGAAGCTTTCTTTCACCCTGTCACTTAAAAGTTAATTGGGAATAAAAAGATGGATTTATTAATATAGGCAGTATTATTTAAGATCAGACATCTATATTGAAATATAATCACCATAATTAACACTTAGAAAAAATGTGAAAAAACATTGTACTATTGATTGAGGATACATTTACTTTTCTCCCATTTGATAGATTATGTTTAGATACTCCAGTCACTTTTAACTGATTTATGTGGGGAAAAAAGCGTGTGTGCCTATTGCAATCAAATAATATTTAACAACTTTTCTTTAAGCTGTTACAATTATAATTTGTGAAAGAAAGAAAAGAAAGGTGAATTAAAATGGAGGGAAACTTCTGTTAATATATTATGTGACTGGGATACTCTTGGTCAGTTAATCTATTTCCAGTTGGTGTTTGTAATAATAGGACCTTTTGTGTTAAGAGTACACTGTTGGTTTCATTTTTATTTTGCTGCTCACGGATCTTTTACACTAAGATGTTTTCATCTTTATCAGGTCACTGTTTTTGTTTCATATTTGTCTGTGTACTTGTGCTCTAATAAAATTCTAGTTTTATGTCCCAGTAGTTTATTCCGGTGTGTATATAATGTTTGCCACTAATGTAGTGTAATTTTCTATTGTTTTTGATATTTGTTGGTACAGCCTAAAAGTTATGGAAATAAGAAAAGCAATCGAATAAAGTCAGCTTAATAAGTGTTATTGACGTCTCCATAATGAGAGCATGCTCTAGTCACAGTATTCTGTCTGTATTTGGGTATGATGACCAATCATTCATTTAATAAATTGTTTTCTGCAAAGCTGGCTGATATTTGTAGCTGCAACAAACAATTTTAAAAACAAGTTAAACTGCATTTTGAAAAAAAATTATGTGGGCTGGACACTGCCCTGGCCTCAGGATATTTAGCTGATGCATGTTGAGCCAAGCCTCCTGGGTTTGGTGTTCCTAACCACCAAGAGTGGGGAATCCTTAGCAGGGAAGCAAGCTTTGCACACATTGACTGCTGAAACAGCCTGTAGGGCGGCAAAACCCTTCAGTAAGGGACCTACTGCTGAATCAGTCATAGGCCTCCTGGAGTCCCAGTCCTAAAAATCTTGTTAATGGGGCAGAAATTCTCCCTGCAAACAATGAATTCGTTGTCTGTGGAGCTCTGTTGGCTATTTTTCTTTACCTCCAGGAATTTACTTGTTAGATGCTTTTTAAATAGGTGCAAACTTATATAAAGCTAAGAAGATATCATGTTCCAGACTTCCTTATTTTTAGGATAATCTTTTTAGTTATAATTCTCCATGTTCCATTATTTAACACATGAAAGTGTTCTTTGAGCAGAATGGATATAGTAGAACGTCTGTAGTGGACCACTCAAGAAACTGTAACAAACTGGTCAACATATGGATATGGTCAACATAAAGAACTAGACCTACTGATTGATAGAGACATGTGGTGCCTATCCAGTTTGTGAAAATTAAGTCAACGTAAGGAGGTGGTCAACTATGGAGGTTCTATTCTAATTATAACTAAGTTGGCTAATTTCAGACATCTTTTTTGTGTCACTAGAATTAAAAAAATATTAAAACATCTGAAAAATGTTTTCTCTCAATAGACAATTACTGATAGAAATGCAAATGTCTTTCATGTCTGAATAATCCACCAACGTCTTTACTTGTAGCTGAATATTCTAGATAGAAACAATGACTGCATTTTTGTATGATAGTATTTAGGGTATATTAAAATTACAATTAGTTATAACTTTGTATTTTCATAGTACTTAAACAAGTAATCCATCTTTGAATGTGTTTACAAGTTATACATTATAAATGTAATTAATTTTATTTCCTTGATGGGGAAAGAATATTAGAAGTCTAGTCGAGTAATATTTACCTACAAATCAAAATGTTTTCTTAAAAAATATTTTTCATTTATTTATAATCTTTTTCAAGAGGATTTCATGTGACTCATGGTATAAAATACTTAATGTTGGTGATATATCATTTCAGAAGATAATTTTAAAACCAAATACTTAATTTGATGGCAAACCTGTTCAGGCTGCATTATTGTTTTTAAGGTGGAAGTAAAACTAGCATTTGCTTTATTATGATTTATAATTCTTTTAAAATGCCAAGGCAATAAATATTCATTGTGAGTCATTTGGGCAAATACTAATAAATAAGAAATAAAAGTCATAGGACTCTTATTACATTTTGAGGTTTTATTTTGGACATTTTTCTTCATAAATGTAGTTCAAAAATTGTAGTTAAACTGTATTTACTATTCTGTACGTTTATAAAGATATTTAGCCTTTGGGTTTAGTGGATTGTTAGATAGCTACATAGTTTTCCATTGTATAGCTAGATCAAAATATGTTTTACAATGCTGTTGTTGGATCGGATTTGTTTCTAGTTTTTCACTTTTATAAATTTGCCCAGAACATCCTTGAGCATACATTTATGTACACCTCTCTAGTTAAATTCTTAGGGTAAATGTCTAAAAGAGGAATTCCTGAGCCAAAAGAAAAAAAATTATTTATGTTTCCTGCATATAAATTTCCGAAGTCCTAGTGATTATTATGACTTGCAAAAATAATATATTCATATTATAAAACTTAAAGTACTATGGAAGTAGTTAGTAACTATTGTGGTGTGCTTCCATCGTATTTTTTTCTATATAATTACAAATCATTTAAATTTTATTTTCCTTATAGAATCGTGCTATGCATCTTATCCTAAGGTGAATTTTTCTTTTTAACTAAATAATATATTGTAGAACAGTTTCCATGTTAGCATGTAGAAGGGTAGCCCAATTTTTAATGACTATATGTAAATATATGTGCAATTATTTAATTATTCCTCTATTTAAATGGCGTCTAATGAACAGTTCTCTTTTCCTATTTGCATAGTTTCCTATTTGCATAGGTATGTACATTGCTTTTGTTTTTGCTTTTGTAACTTAATAGGTAATTTTATCTTTTATTGAAAGGTCTGTCTTCCCCCAACAATTTGAATTAGAGCCTTTATTACGTATTCAGTGTGCATATTTACATACTTCTTTTGAACTTTCTTCTATAGCAATGATCTACTTGTCTATTTCTTTACCAGTAACTTACTGTTTAATTACTGCAGTGTTACAGTGCATGTGTATATTTTTCACAGTAAAGTCTCCCAGTTATTATTTTCAAAATTACCTTCCTTTTCCTATTCATTTGTTCTCTTAAACTTTAGAATCAACCTGACAAGTAACAACCAAAAAAAGGGAGATTTAATAAGAATTACATTGAATTAAAGATTACTTGAAGAAATTAAGCATCTTTATAATATTGAGCCTTCCCATCCAGGTACATAGTATAAAAGACTAACTCTTGTTGGGTGCAGTGGCTCACACCTGTAATTCTAGCACTCTGGGAGGCCAAGGTGAATGGATTGGTTGAGCTCAGTTCGAGACCATTCTGAGTTAGAGTGAGACACTGTCTCTAAAGATAGCCAGGGGCTGTGGTAAACACCTGTAGTCCCAGCTACTTGGGAGGCTGAGGCAAGAGAATTGCTTGAGCCCAAGAGTTTGAGGGTGACTACCAAGAGTGACAAAGTGAAATGTATTTAGGGCCAGGTGCAGTGGCTCATATCTGTAATCCCAGTACTTTGAGTGACCAAGAGGAGAGAAGAAGATCACTTAGGTTCAGGAGGTAAAGACAAACCTGGATAACATATTGAGACTCCTCTGTCTACAAAAAAAAAAAAAAAAAATTTAGGTGTGGTGGTGTGTGCCTACTCGGAGGCTAAGGCAGGAGGATCACTTGAGCTCAGGAGTTGGAGGCTGTAGTGAGCTATGATTGTGCCATTGCACTCCAGCTAGGACAACAGAGTAAGAGTCTTTAAAAAAAATCTTTAAAAGATTAAAGATTTAAAGTCTCTTTAAAAAAAAAAAAAAGTAAATGTCTTTATTTTGCCCTAGCACTTGAATGATATTTGTGCTGAGTAATAACTTTTTTCATTTATAATCCTTTCCGTTTATAACTTAAAGGAGACTTGAGTCATTAGGTTTTTACCCCATTTGGTGTTATCAGTAAGAAATCAGATTCTTGTCATCATGTTAACAGCCTGGTGCCTCTTGATGACTTTTTTTTTTTCCTGTTTACCAGAAAGATTATAGAATTTTCTTTGTTCTTAGATTTTGGAAATTTCATCAAGATATGTTCATATGTACATCTTTCACTATTTCTGTTTCATAGTTCATGAACCTTAATACGCTGAGGTATATACCGAGGGTGGCGGGTTCAAACCCAGCCCTCAGTATATAAAAATACTCAAATTTTGCATTGATTAATGGAACTTTTCAGATATTGTATCTTTCACTCTGTCCTTTCCTCTGTCCTTAAGATGGATATTTAATCTCCTGGATCTGCCTTCCATGTGTCTTAACTTTACCCTCCTATTTTTATATTTCGATTACTTTGCCCTGTAGGAAAGATTCCTTCTACATCACCAGTTTGCCTTTTAGTCACGTTCATTCTAATACTCAGCTTCTCTCTTTTTTTCAGGTTACCTTGAGGAATCTTCCATTCCTACTTACCACTTTACCCTTCTATGATGATATTCTTAGGTACCATTCTAATGATGATGTTGACAGTGTACATATTAATTCCATTTATGACAGTCTCTAAAGAAGGAGCTGTCTCATCCTTACAACTAATTCATTTATCAAAATTTTGTAGCTCTAACTCCCAGGGGATATTTTGTTACATCTCCCATATCCTTTTACGTTTCCAATGGGAATATGAGGCTTCCCTATAATGGTGGGGCATATAGGGAAAATTATATAATTTATTGTTCAAACCTGGATACTTTAGAACATGAATGGGGCACTATTACAATTACACCCATAGGACAAAGTGGAGCACTTCCGAGAAAATGGGAAGTGTGTCAACCCTAAGCATGTATAGCAATATTGTAACGATAGACTGGTTTTTATACCTGAGAAGAATCTGTGCACAATACACACGAGAGACCCAGAGACGGTCAATTTTTTTTTTTAATTTCTTTTTTAATTTTTTTTTTTTTTGTAGAGACAGAGTCTCACTTTACCACCCTCGGTAGAGTGCCATGACGTCACAGGACTCACAGCAACCTCCAGCTCTTGGGCTTAGGCGATTCTCCTGCCTCAGCCTCCTGAGCAGCTGGGACTACAGGCGCCTGCCACAACGCCCGGCTATTTTTTTGTTGCAGTTTGGCCGGTGCTGGGTTTGAACCCGCCACCTTGGTATATGGGCCGGGGCCCTACTCACTGAGCCACAGAGACAGTCAATTAAGATCAGTGTCTTAGAATCTTGCGTAAATGACTGAGTCAGATGTGGAACATCAGTCTTTTATTCAGATGTCATTGGCGGCTGCCTATGCCAAGCTCTGTTCTAGGTTCTAAGGTGACAGAAACCCTGTCCTCAAGAAACCTTGCCATCGGCTCGGCGCCTGTGGCTCAAGAGGCTAAGGCGCCAGCCACATACACCTGAGCTGGTGGGTTCGAATCCAGCCCAGGCCCGCCAAACAACAATGATGGCTACAACCAAAAAATAACCGGGCATTGTGGTGGGCGCCTGTGATCCCAGCTACTTGGGAGACAGAAACAGGAGAATCGCTTAAGCCCAGGAGTTGGAGGTTGCTGTGAGGTGTGATGCCACTGCACTCTACCATAGCAACAGCTTGAGGCTCTTTCTCAAAAAAAAAAAAAAAAAGAAAGAAAGAAACCTTACCATCTCTCTGAGACCAATGTGTATGCCATCTTTTTGTCTTCAAGTGACGAAACCGGGTGGGGGATATTATTTTTGAGCCTCAATTTGGTTCCCCACCCACTAGGTTCTACTCTAACAGGTGCATCTGCCCAGGTACTTCCTAATTGCACATAAAAATGATGAAATGTTGCAAAGAAATGCCTCTGCCTATCTTTTATTCTCTGCAATGAAGATGCTTTTGTTCCTTAAAAAAAATTTTTTTTTCAATGACTTTAAGTTTCCAAGATCGTCCTTGTTTTTCCTATTTCTCCTTTTGCAGTGAAGCTGTCCTTGTTTTAAGCATGCATTGTCCTCTCAAATCACTCTAATATAATTGTGATGTTTTAGATTTTGTCTTTGGTTTTCTTAATTTGATCCTCAGAGGGAGGAGCAGGGAATGTGGAATCAGTTGCTGTGTTCGTGTACCTTGGTGACTGTCATGCTGTTAGTTTTCTCAATTGCCAAGTGATCTTTGTGTAGTCACACCTCAGAATTCAAGTCTAGGTTGATCATTATTGTTAGCTGATAGAGATTTCCTTAGATATTGTTGAAGTTTCCTGTTTGATACATCCGTACAGAGCTCATTTCTGTAGGTAATAGTTGAACACAGGGCTGTGTTAGTGGACTTAAGCCAGCTGAAATGAGTGCCAAAGAAACAAGCTGGGAAATTGGCACTCTCTTAATTGTAGACACAGGGAAGGTGTTACATTTGAGGGTTTCTTTGCTTTTCTTTTTCCCTTCTCTGTGTCCAATGGGACTACCCAGAGTTACTGGAGGCATTGCTCTGTTTCCTCTCTCTAGCCCAGAGGGCAACCTTCCACGTCATATTTTTCTCATCTTACCCACCTGTACTTGCCGACGCCTGTGCTGGTGGTAAATGTCAGCGGTAGTTGAGTGGAGAGCAGGATAACCATTCAGACCTGGTAGTCCTTACACTACGCTGCCGTGCCCCACTGTTCCTAACTTGAGCTTGCAGTTTGTCCCATCCTCCAGTGGTAAAATAACTCAAGTCCTTTCGTAGTACCCTCTTTTCCTGTACTCAGTTACACATTTTTACTTTTGTTTCTCCATCAATATAGTTTCCTAAAAATTTCCTCAGTCACTTCTATCCCCAAAATTTTAAAAGCAGTTTATTAAGTAAATATAATTTAATCCTTAAGTATAATCAGGAAGGAACCATGTATGTCATTTGATCATTTTCACACAATTTCTTTCCTATTATGTAAACATACAAGCATTCTGTACCTGTTTCCCTATTGTACTAGGATTTTGGTTTCCTTTTTCAATGTATAGTATATGTCCTATGATAAAAATGAAAGAACAATAGAATTATCTAAGGCCATATAATTATTTAACGTAATAATTAAATGTAATCATCTTATCCATTTGAAACTGTAGTGGTCATCTGAATAAATCAGACGTAGTTATTCCTATTGAAGGTTAATCCAAGTAAATTTTGAGGGACCACAATATTTTTCATAACCATGACACGATTTTCTTTTTTTTTTTTTTGCAGTTTTTTTGGCCGGGGCTGGGTTTGAACCCACCACCCCCAGTATATGGGGCCGGCGCCCTACTCCTTGAGCCACAGGTACCACCCAACATGATGATATCTTAATTGTATTATTTCTTAAATTAACACATAGGCTGGGCACAGTGGCTCATGCCTATAATCCTAGCACTCTGGGAGGCCGTTGCAGGTGGATTGTTTGAGCTCAGGAGTTCAACACCAGCCTGAGCAAGAGCAAGACCTCGTCTCTAAAAAATAGGGTGTTGTGGCCGGTGCCTGTAGTCCCAGCTACTTGGGAGGCTGAGGCAAGAGATTCACTCGAACCCAAGAGTTTGGGGTTGCTGTGAGCTATCATAGTATGGCACTCTACCGAGGGCAACAAATGAAACTCTGTCTCCAAAAAAAAAGAAAAGAAAGAAAGAAACCATATAATGTATGTATTTATGGGTTACATAGTGATATTTTGATAGGTATAGCGTGTAGGAGCAGATCATATAGCGTATAGGAGCAGATCAAGGTAATCAGCATATCTGCCATTTCAGATGTATATCATTTCTTTGTGTTGGGAGCATTCAGTATTCTCCTAGCTATTTGAAATTCTACAGTGTATCATTGTTAACAATAGTCATCCCTACAGTGGTATATAGAACATTCAGACGTACACTTGCTTTCCAGATGTAATCTAACTTGTATTCTTTGCTGAGAATTTTAAATCTGTAGTGTCTGATCTTTTGTGGTCGTGAAGTCTTTGAAACTCAGGTTTAAATACTGGTTCTTCTACTTACCAGTTCCATGACTGAAACATATTCCTTCAGTACCTGGCACAGAAAGAATATCTTGGTAAATATTGGATGACTCAATGTATGAAGTTATTTAACCATATGAGGCTCAGTTTCCTTATCTGTAAAGTAAGGATAACAGTGGGCTTACTTATAGGTTACAGGTAATTTATGTGAAACCTCTTGGCATTTAGTAGACATTCAATTAGTGCTAAGTATATAGTATATATAGTATATAAATTATATACTAGAATCCTTTGATTAATAGTAAGTCCTACAAATTAATAGGTGTTACCTAGGGTTATGGGGTTGATGAGGAGAATATACCTATGTGACACTAGTGCCTCCAGGAGTTTCTGCACTGTTTATTCCTCTCCTGCATTTATTAAAGCAGATTGTGTATTCTGCAGTTCTGAGCAGGATCAAGACTTAAAGGCTGAAGATACAGTCTTGAGGCGCATGCAAACCAATTGAAGAGGTCTGGACACAAAGTAGAACAAACACACTCTTAAATAGTAAAGCAGGGTGGCACCTGTGGCTCAAAGGAGTAGGGCCCTGGCCCCATATGCCAGAGGTGGTGGGTTCAAACCCAGCCCCGGCCAAAAAAAAAAAGAGTAAAGCAAATGTGAGGCACATACTGAAGGAGAGAACAAGGGAGTTGGGTTAGTATGGAGAAAAGCTAAGTAGACGTAAATTTGGAATTGAAATCGAAATTAGAATTGAAAAAAAAAAGGCTGTATTTTGTTTGACACTAAGACCACATGGATATTATTCAAGCTCTGTGTGGGAAGATGTGGTGTGGATTCCTGGGTGCAGGCGGATCCTGGGGACAGAAGGAGACGTGGCCTGGTGTAGGGAAGCTCTTCAGTGTGAGCAGTGAAGGATGCTGTGAGTTAGGTATAGCAAAACCCATCTGCACATCGCCCTGGTAACTGCATTAACTTTTTATTGTGCTATTTCTCACAGAACTAGTCATTAGAGCTTTGTCTGAAGATAGAAACATTCCAGAAAGGGTCAGAACTATCAGGCAAGGTAGAGATTAGCATTGTTTTTATTGCGAGGTGGCCGGCCTGTCTGCCTTAGATTTCTTTTTCAATTTGAACAGTTTAAGCCTGGTTTTAGCAAATCAGAGGATGTAAAGAAAGGACAGCTACTAGTTACGGACTAGGTTATCTCTTTGGCAACCAACACTTAAAGTGATCTTTTCAATCTTTATCTGAAGTAGTTTTGGCAATTTAAAAACTCTTCCCTCTCCTCTGAGATGTGAGCCCCTCTGGAGTATTCCTCCTTCTTTCCCTAATTTTTCTCTCAGGTAGCCTTCCACTTCTAATTTGAAGCTAGATGCTGTGTTGTGGACTCAGGGTTTAATCTCTCTCTCTCTTTATTAATTTGTGAAAAGAATTAAAGAACTATGCCAATGCCATTTCATTTAAGGCTTCCCACAATGGCACACAAGACGTTTGAGACAGTACGTAACAAAGAAATGGCAGCACTTCATGTGCTAAGGACGTGTAATTTTTCTTTCCTTCCTTCTTTCCATTTCTCTTTTTATTGCTGGTATTATAGAAATGCTGTTTTTTCCAGTGTAAGTTTTAGAAAGAACATTTTTTGTTTTTTAGCATTCATTTTTTTCTGTTATTGTAATGCCTACATTAATGCATAAGTTAATATATATGGCAAAACAGTTGAGATAAAATGCAAGGTTACTGCCTTGATTCCATGCTATCAACATGTTCCCTACTTCATTTATTCTAATACATGTATACTTGAAAAAAATAGTTTTTAAAAGTGCTATCGTTTAGGAGCTCTCTGTTTATTAATGTGATCCCAAGATATAATTCTCTAAAGAAGAGAATGGCAAATTATTTTAATGCTTTTATTGTTTTTGTTTCTAGCTTATTCTACTAAGCTCAACAAATTTCCTGTATTTAATATTAATGATGACTTGAATGATCTGTGTACCAGTGCAGTAAGCCCAAATACTACCAAAGCCACCCGGTATGCCCTGAACGTGTGGCGATATTGGTGCATGACCAACGGGCTCAAAGACCACACGGACATCACCAAGGTAAGGGACTTTTGAGTTTACTACTTTTTCAGCCAACTTCATCGGGCTTCAAAGTCCCAGGCACTGCGCTAAGAATTGTAGAGAACACAGAACAGTTACTCTCTGCCTGGGAAAACTTTTAAAAGGACATAGAATAGAAAAGAAAAATATTCATAGTACAAACCAGAATTTAACATACCGCATATTCTCAAATATAAGCTGACCCCCTTAATTTTACCCTAAAAACTGGGAAAACATAGTGACTCGAGTATAAGCCAAGGTGGAAAATGCAGCAGCCACTGGTAAATTTCAAAAATAAAAATATATACCCAAAACAATTACAATAATTGAGGAATCTGTAGGTTAAATGCTGATACCCTCACATCAGATACAGCTGAAGCTCTGTTTGGACATACAGATGATGAGGAGGAGGAATCCAGTTTTGAAGGATTTTAACCTTTGTGATTTAGCTTGATTACCTGTTAAGCTAAGCGCACCG
>CAUYPK010018061.1:0-28041 GCA_963574355.1 Loris lydekkerianus | reverse complement strand
ATCAAGTTGCTCATGTCTGTTAGAGTTTCTCTTATAAATTGAGGTACATTCTGGTTGGGTGCATAGATATTATATTGAAATCTCATCATATTGAGTATTACCCTTAACAAATATGAAGTGATCATTCTTATCCTTCCTTACTTTTTTGGTTTAAAGCCTATTGTATCTGAAAATAATATTGCAACACCTGTTTTTTTCTGATTACCATTTGCCTGAAATATGGATGACCATCCTTTCACCCTGAGTCTATATTTGTCTTTTAAGTTAAGATGTGATTCTTGTATGCAACAAATATCTGGCCTAAGGGTTTTTGGGGGTTTTTTTTGTTTGTTTTTTGCAGTTTTTGGCCAGGGCTGGGTTTGAACCTGCCACCTTTGGCATATGGGGCCAGTGCCCTACTCCTTTGCGCCACAGGCGCTGTCCTGGCCTGAGTTTTTGTATCTAGTCAGCTAACCTATGCCTCTTTAGAGGACAGTTTAAGCCATTCACATTAATGGAGAATATTGATAAGCCTGGTAAAATTTTGGGTATCGAATTTTCCAAAAATCTAGTGGACATTTTTAATCCTTTCGCCAGTGTGGAAGTTGGAGTTTGATCAAAAGTTTCTGAGTGAGTTTACTTTTGTGGTGGAGGATTGGGTTGGTCATTATGGAGGATAGGTCTGAGAATGTTCTGAAGAGCTGGATAGGTTATGGCAAATTTCTTCAACATATAAATGTCATTAAAGTATTTAATTTCTCCATCATAAATTAAACTCAGTTTAGCTGGATACAGGATCCGGGATTGAACGTTATTTTGTTTTAGGAGATTAAAAGTCGATGACCACCCTCTTCTAGCTTGAAAAGTTTTAGCAGAGAGATCTGCAGTCATTCTAACATTCTTCCCTTTGTATGTAATAGCTTTCTTTCGTCTGGCTGCTTTAAAAATTTTCTCCTTCATATCAACTTTAGTGAAGTTGATTATGATATGCCTGAGGGATGTCTTATTGGGATTGAGTCGTGCTGGGGTTCTGAAACTGTCTGCTATCTGAATTTCAGAAACTCTAGGCATGTCTGAAAAATTCTCTTTCATAATTTAATGGAGAAGGGCCTCAGTGCCTAGCAAGGCGACGTCATTGGATTCAGGAACTCCAATGAGTTGGATATTGGCCTTCTTCGAATTATCCCAGAGCTCTCTGAGAGAATGTTCCATTTTTGCTCTCCATTTCTCCTCCTCTTTGAACATTTGGGAGCGTTCAAAGGCTTTGTCTTCAATGTCAGAAATCCTTTCTTCTCTTTGCTCCACTCTGTTACTGAGGGATTCTACTGTATTTTTCAGATATTTGAGGGCTGCAAATTCTTGCTTCAGTGTGTCTAAGTCTTTGGTGGTTTTGTCTTTAAATTCATTGAATTCTTGAGATAACTTTTGAATTTCTCCTCGAATTCCTAATTCTGACTTTTGAATTACAGCTTGAAGTTTTAATTCCAAATTTTCCTCCACTTTATTAATCTTGTTTGCAATGCAAATTCTGAATTCAATTTCTGACAGCTCAGCCAGTTTATGAATAGGATCTTCAATTACATCTGTCATATCTTTCCTTGGTGGGGTTGATCTATACTGGTTATTCATGTTACCAGAGTTTTTCTGCTGATTTCACCCCATGGTTGTTTTACTCCCTTTTGTTTTTTCTTCTGGGGCTTTGTCGAGGGCCTGTACAGTGTTGTGGCCTGAGAAACTGGGGCCCTGTCTGGTGTGGTGGGGCTAAGTGGTTCTGTCTTGTTTTCAGCTGGTTTCTGTTCAACCCTAGTGAAATAGATACTCTGGATTGAAGTCTCAGCTGTGGAGAAATATCAGCAATTAAGTCACCCTGCCCACCACAGGCAACAATTGGAAAAGGAAAATCAAACCTTTCTACAACCATGCACCCAGGGCACCACCTGATTTGTCCTCAGGTGATTGGCTCAGTTCAAAAGGTCCAAATCAATTGTCTCAGTCTGCACCTGTCTTGGGTGAGAGAGTTTAAGAGGTCTCTGGGACCTGAATCACAGGAGTCTGGTGACTACTCTGATGTGGCTTGCTCCAGTGCTGCATGGAATCAGGAGGAGCCACCCAGCCAATTGATCAGTCTGGGAAGGTTGATTCCTCCTTTCCCACCATGCACCACAGTCACACCCAGTCACTGGTAGCCCTGCAGTTGGCTGACCCAGTTGCCTGTAGTGAACCGATACTCCAGAAGTTTGCACCTCCCTGAATCACAAGGAAGTCTGCCAGGCCACTGCGCTCTAGCAGGAGGAAGTGAGGCCTTACAGCCTCAGACACTTGATGAAGATTGGGGGGTGTTCACTAACGTCCAGTCCCACCCCTGATTAATGCTACTGCCAGAACAGAACAGAACAACTTTGCGGTTCCCCTGCAGAAGAGAAGGTCATTTGAGTTCCAAATCAGCTTTTCTTTGCTCCTGCATGTTTGTATTTGGTTAGCTGTCAGTTCTGTCCTGCTGCCTTTCTTTGTCTATAGGCTGATGATCTCCTGAGGGCCAGGTGCATCTTAGGCTCAGTAAAGCGATCCTTTGGGTCAGCCCCGCCCTGGGAGTTTCCCCAGTTTGCAAGCTGGTGCTGCCTCAGGTAAATCCTTTACTCACGGTCTCTGGTTGCCCAGGGAGACAGGGGGTGTGGCTTCAGAATATCCAGGGGTGAGCCATATTACTGCTAAAAGAGAGCTGCCGTTTTATGCCTCAGGGAGCCACTGCTCTGGGGTGGTTCCCTCTCAGCCAACCATCCTCTCCTCTCCCAGACCCCAGAGTCTGCACTGACTGGCTACAGACCAGGCACTGTCCACACCCCTCAAGCAATCACCCAAGAGTCTGAACTCCTGGTGGACAGGCCTCCAGATCTCAGAGTGAGCGTGCAGGGGAGTGCTGGGAGATCAGGGTTGCAGGTAGATAATATATACAGTTTTACATAGTTTTATGCCTGGCTGTATTGTCACCAAAAGATGGCTGCCACACTGTGCCTCAGGGAACTGCCACTCCAATGTGGTTCTCTCTCAGCCAACCATCCTCTTCTCGCTCCCGTGCCCCAGAGTCAGCGCTGACCAGCTGCAGTCTAGGCACTGTCCACACCCCTGGAGAAATCACCCAAGAATCTGAACTCCTGGGGAACAGGCCTCCAGACTTCAGAGTGAGAGTGGAGGGGAGTGTGGGAGCTCAGAGTTCCAGGTAGAGAATATATACAGTTTTATACAGTTTTATGCCTGACAGGAGAATGCCATGGCACCCTAGTAGGGGAGGTAGGTCCAGTTTTCAGAGGGTCTCTCCCATGGAGTATAGTTGGAGGACCTTTGAACTCTGCCCGATTGTTTGTAGGGCACTCCAAGCCATTCTCATGGGGGAGGAGACTCCCGTTCACTTGGTGATGGATTTTGTACTTTTTGTTTGTATCCTTGTGGTCGCAGCTCACCTCAGCTGGGTTGATGTGTGTTCTTCAACCTTCTCTCTTAGTGGAGCTCAAATCCACCAGGTTACTTGCTAAATTTTTGTCCTTTAACTCTCCTTCTGGATGGGAGCCTCTGTGGAAAGCTGGCTTCAGTCAGCCATCTTGTCTCCTCCCTCTCCTTAGGAAGTTTTAATCCATTTTTACACTGATGTTTCCTCCATAGCATTATCCCCATAAAGTTGGACTAACATGCCCCTGATTCACTTCCAGTCTGCAAAGTTTAACAAGAAATTTAATGTTTTCTCATTGCTCTAATTCAAAGTCTGACATTCTCATGAGGACCACAAAAATACCCAACAACGATAATGAATCTACTCAGCAAGAAGCACCACAGGTTTGCACAAACATACCTGTGAGACACGGATGTACCAAAGTTACAAAATCTTACTAAGCTGTTCACCCAGAGCTGCCAACATAAGGGCATGAAGACAAGTTTGTGAACTTAATTTTCAGACCTCGTATATTCAGGCTGGTCCAACAGTTCCACAAGGAGTACAAGAAACGTGGAGCAGAGCCATGTCACCCCACTTCACCCAGCCTAGAGCACCAGACTGTAGTAGGCTGCTAGACTTGCAAACTAAATAAACTTTTATTGTTGTATGTTACTTTGATTGTTGTGATTGTTTTTACGTACACACTTGTGGTTATTAGATAACTGATACACCTTTTACAATCACCCTGTTTAAAATTTAATGTGCGTAAGATATAAAAGACAAAATGAACAGATGTTTTTGTATCACACTAACAATAAGATCCCTTTTAATTTATTGACCATTTAAAAATATGGTACATTTCTTTTTTGTTGGCAATAAGGTACCCTAATTGCATGATTTTCTGTGAGAACTGAGAATTTTTGCATGAAATGCTCATGCCTTTGTGTCCAATCAGGGCAATGCTGAGAGCAGATGCTTTGGATATAATTTTCCATTCATCTTAGTTTTCTCTTCACAGCACTTGATTCTTACAGTTGCAGAATAATTTCCAGAATGGGATTCATTGTGTAAGCTTGGAGTCAGGAATTTTAGTATTTTAGAATAAACAAATGCACATAGATTGTTACTGAAAGAATAGGCATAGGGCCCAGAAATTAAAGTACTCCAGCCATTCTCTTGCCATTTTTAGTTACTTCAGAGCTTAGTAAAATAAGCTCTTTCTAGGCATTCCATGCATTTTTTTGTCCCTAGTTCACCAGGCCTTGTCCACAATTCTCTTGGGCGTTTTCTTTAGAACTTAATATTTAAACATGGATATAAAAACAATTTGCAACATGAGATTTAGCTGTGTGTGCAACATTTTATTTATTTATTTTTTAAATATGGTTGAGAGAGTTCATGGCTTTTTATTGATGGCCTGTTATTGCCCTAAGTGAATCATTCAGGAAGTTCAGATCTTATATTTCACTCAAGTGAGTGTCTAATTTTTTTTTCTTATATCTTGAGTAATTTAAATTAAGAAGCTCATATAGTTGTTCCAGTGGCCTGCTATAATTTTTACTCATTAAAAATAGCTTTATTTTAAGAAATATTATACTATTGCCTAGGTCTTTTAGGAGAGAGGTCAGATATTAATATATTCACAAATTTATTTATTGAGAAAGATATTTCTTATAAGTATTTAAGCCTATTTAAAATTGTGAGTGTGAACCTAACCAGGTTTTTTCTTTTTTTTTTTTTTTTAATTTTTAATTCTCACTCTTGTATTCTGAGGGCAGTAGAACAATATTGCTTTAATTTATATCTACAAATGTATGGGTAAATTCTCCATTTATACATACATACATACAAATGTATGTATATGTATATATACATATTGTAGACAGTATTGAACAATCAGTTAGGTAGTACAATTCAGCCAATAGTTCATTAAAAGTAATAAACAGAGATAAATTAGGAAATAATTCAAGCAAATTATTATATCTTGTTCTAGATTGTCAACAAGATTAAGTTTTAGATTAAAACTTGTATTATTATTCATTGGGCAACCTCAAAGACCTTTTTTTTTTTTTTTTTACTTCCTATGAAAAGTCTTTCTCATGTATATTTTTAGTCAATATAAAAATTTTATTTTGTGCCTATAATTTATGAATGTATTAACCTACTTCCTGTTATTCATGAAGAGATATTTTGTTAGTATTATATTCTTCTTCTTTTTTTTTTTTTTTTTTCAACTCTTGATAAGTTCTTCTTCTCATTAGGGAACATGTCAGTAAACAATCGTGCTTTGTGCTAAGTAATAACTGGAAAATGGATGAGGTTTCCTACCTCCCTCTGAATTTATAGGTACTGACGTTAGTGAAAGACATCATGATTCTTAATAAATCATCATATCAAGAAGCTTCACTGCAATGTACCAGTGTGGGGGACAGTTCAATGACTGATGATGCTGTCTTATAAGCTACTGTGTTTACCGACCATTTATTTTTTCAGCCAAAGTTTGGAAAACTATTAAGACAAACTCACAGAATCAATGAACACATCACTCTACTTCTATACTTTACAAAAAAAAAAAAAAAAAACTCTTTGGTACAGATTTATTAAAGTATAATTCATCATAAATGAACATTAAAGATGCAAAATATTTTACTATTCTGAGATGTTGGTATTTTTAGTTGCTAATTACTAAAATAACTATTAGCCCAAAATCATATGTTAAACTATCATAGATGGGATGTCAATTAGTGAGCTGATCAAATGTTTTTGATAATATGAGATAGTTAATAGAAAGCTGCTTAATCTCTTTGTATTCTTATATCTGGGTACACATTTTAAAATTTTTATGTCTAATTTTCTTCCCTGTACAACAGAATATCAATAGCGTATAGGCTTGTGGTGATGATTAATTGGAGTAAGACACATAAGCACTAAGTGTAATGTATAAGACATAATAAGTTTTGGAAGATTTTTAACTAAACTAGATACCTGGCTTTACATTTAGATGGACAAGAACTAAGAATAATCATAAGAATATCTACTTGTTGAGAATCTCTAAAGAATAACATTTTATATTCTTGTACATCAGAAGCAACATATCTCTCAAAATCCTTGAGTATTATGTATAAAGATGTATAGTTCCATTAGCAGGGATTTTACAATATTATCACTTAGTGTTTGGTGTGGTCAATGGAACAAAACAGTACTTTTTACTATTACTTATGTCTTTCTGTACTTTAGAAGAGTAATAGCAAGGGAACTAAGAATTATATGAGATAAATAATTTAATGTTTTAAGGCAGAAAAAATAACGCTTTAACTTTTATAATATAATAATATACTAGTATTTATCAAAAGTATGCAATTATTACATCACTCAGGATGGGCTATGTTATGTTGCAGTAACATGTAATCCCTCATATTTACTTCAAATTGCTTACTTGTGTTATATGACTAATGAATGGCAACAAACAAAGAAGGGATCAGAAGCTCATTATGGACATTTAGAGTCCCTGGAATGATAGAATCTCCACCTTGGCACATGCTTCTATAATCATCAAAGCAGGCAGAGGGAAGGTACCAGTTCATACACATGCTCTTAAAGTTCCTTAGCAGAAGTAATTCATGCTACTTATGCTCATGTTTTATTGTATAAAATGAGTCACATTGTCAGGCTTAATTTCAAAGAGGCTAATGAATTATCAGACTCAAAAAATATGATTCACATTAGGCATATTTATGATGGATAGTGTATAAAACCAGAGTAGTTGAATTATTGTGCAGAAAACAAGAGTAGTTGAATTATTAATAAAAACTATTGATTAGGCTTGCTAAAAAGCACATTTTACCTTGGTCGGCAAAATACATGGAGTACAAAATTATATTTAGATGATTGCTTGGCAAATATGTAATCCAATATGTCATTCAATAGTATATGTGTTATTTATACATATTTATGGCATTTATATACAGAATACTGTATATATACATACACATACCCACATATGTGAGGTCTGAAAGTTCGCAAACTTGCCATCATGTCTTTACAGTGGGAGCACTGTACAAACAACTTGGTAAGTTTTCATAACCTTGGTATATCAGTGTCTCACAGCTGTATTCGTCTCAATGGGGTGTAGCGGTGTCTTCCTGAGTGTCATTCATAATTTGCATTGGGTGTTTTTGTGTGCCATTATGAGAATGTCAGAGTTGAATTGGAGCAAGAAACAAACATTAAATTTCTTACTAAACTTGTCAAGACAGAGGTGAAATCAAGGACATGTTAGTTTGAATTTATGGGGATAATGTCATGGAGAAAAAGGCAGTGTACAAATGGATTAAATGTTTTTTTCTAAAAAAAGAAAAAGTATCCCTGATAAAGAAAGGTCAGGACAGCCAGCAAAGTACAGAACTGACAAAAACAATGCAAAAATGTGCTGAATTGCATCAAAATCATTGGCTGGCTCTAAGTAGCATAGCAGAAGTCAACATTGATAGTGGAACTGGAAAAACATAATTGAAAATGTTGGCCTGAGAAAGGAGGTGTGAAAATGGTTCTGAAGGAGTCACTAATGAACTAAACTAAAGAGCTCAGACAGTACCGTTTGTGAGGAAGTTTTTATTCAATAAACAAATACCTATATTGGAAAAACCTCCTTACTTATCTGATCTGGTCACCAATTACTTTTTTCTTTATCTGAAGATAAAGATAACATTGAAAGGAAGACATTTTGATGATGTTCAGAACATTCAGGATAATACAAAAACAGTTTTAATGGTCATTCCAGAAAAAGAATTCCAAAACTGCTTTGAAGGGTGGACGAGGTTTTGGCATCATTGCATAACTTCCAATGGGAAGTACTTTGAAAGTGACCAAGGTGATATTTAGCAGTGAGGTCACACTTTTTATGGGATGCATTTGTGATTAATTCTTAGACCATATATACATAGAATATTATGATATTCAGAAGTGTTTGTCAACACTATAGAAGTATTTCCATGCTATGGACTATACAATTAAATTCATGGGTTATGATGTCCTCTCCATTAAACAGCTTTATTTTTTACCACTATAATATAATATAAAAATAATAGGATAGCCAACTACTATCAATTCTTTTCCTTTAATCATAATTCACCTTTAAGTATGGTCATAATTTTTTCAGTCATCTGGAATTAATGTTTTCATGATTTTCCTGTTTTATGTCTCATTTTTTTCATGTCTAAAAGTATTACTAACACTATCACTCTAACACTACTGTAAGAGTCTTCTATATGTTAGGAGCTTCATGTATTTTACTCATTAATTTTTTTCCAATAACATAGTGAGGTAGGTATTATTATTATTACTATGTTAAAGAAGAAGTAATTAGTTTTAGAAATGCTAATTAATTTTGACTCCTATTCACCTAATGACAATACGACAAAGGATCAAACCAAACTTATTTCAATATATGTCACTGGCCCAGGTCTATTTTGACTATTCTGAATTTCATTAAGAAGTATCCTAAATTTACATGATTGTTACAGTCCACCTGTCTTTCTGACCCTCCATAATGAATAAGCAAAAAGACATACAGATGATATAATAATGCCATATTCAATTTAAGAAGAGCTAGAAGTTGGAGAGTTAAGACTTTTAGAGTTTATTCTTCTTTCTTTTGGTTTTGTCTTTTGGAAAAAGTTCTCATCCTTTTTCTGTTATTTAAGGTCTTATTTATTGTCTAGCAGAAATTCTGAACTTTATTAAGCATATCTGGTCCACACAGATCAAATTCATTGACAGAAGTTTAGCTGTGGGTGCTACCACTATCTTCTAAAGGAGAAATCCATACCCCTTTAAATCTTAGCTAAGCATATTATCAATGAAGAAGGCAATCGTATCTATTAAAAAGTTAAAGAAGTAAAAAGTAAGATCATTGCTCCCATCCTTCACTTCCAATCTATTTCAGAAAAGCCACAACTCAATCCAGGAATGAAGAAAATACACATGCAGTAAAATCATTAGTGTGCTATAGTGGATGGATGATGACCTAATGTAAAATAAAAACTCCATTTCCTCTAAGACTTCTTATTTTCCGAACAGAATTAGTGGCTTTGCAATTTATTATTCAATTAGCATTTGTTAATAATCTCCATGTTTTTAAGCAATATATGGGCCAATATTTAATACTGTATCCACATAATCATAATTTTATGTATGATAAGTCATAAACGTAATTGCATTCAATCTTTATTCAAACTTAAATCACAAGGTTTTTGAATGTGAAAATATATCTCCCCCAAATAGGTAAAGGAAGTGATTCTATCTACATTAATATTTACATAATAAAACATATATACAAAAAAGAGTAAAGGTGGTACAGAATTGTTCCAGAGATAATGCAACTCAATAGGCCAGATCAAATGTATGTGGTTTGTATGCCTAGAAACAGATATTCTGGGGTATAGTTGGTATGTAGTACCAAGGAATTGCAAACTTACAAGAGCCATATAAATGCCCAAAGTTGAATTTGCATTTAGCAGTGAATCCCCAAAAGAAAAGAATGAGTAGAGGTTGGTAATTTATTTTTCCCATCTGGGTTCTTGAATGTTTAAACTGTAAGTGCAGCAGACTGAGATAGCCCTTGTATTCTAGCAGCCTGGGATAGCCCTTATATTCTAGCAGTCTAGGATAAGGCCTCATATTCTAGTAGACTGGGATGGTGCTTATATTCTGTCTAGCCACCACCGTTTTAAAAAATAAAATGAAAAAAAATCTGATAACCTAATTATAAAATATAAACTTCTTAAAAATATAATCTCTTAATTATAAAATCAATATGAAATATATCATCAATATAAAGATTTTTACAGTTATGAAAACTAATGTGTTTTGACTATTACCATTTATTAAAAACAATAAAATGCTAATACATGATCTTATACATGATCATATATTTGTTTAATAGTTATTCTTCAATTTCTGTAGATTTCTGTTATACATAAAAAAAGAAAAAAAAATTGCAACTTAGTTTGCATCTACTTGCACCAGTTATTTTATTGTGTGGTCTTAACCTGTTTAATGCTAATAACAGATGTAGCTTTCCCTTCTCCCATCATAGCAGGAATTTCCTTTCATGTGTCATGTTGTTGTCAAGTTTTCATCACCATTATCTCCTTTGGTATTCTCCACAGATGAATAGTACCAACTCTGTTCCATGAAAAGCATTCAGTCTGATTGTGTACATATACACAATGTTTTAACATTTTAATTTCAAATTGAATTATATTTTCAGGTCTGCAATATGCCTGTTGAGTGAGTTAGAGTGTGTCACAAAATTTCATCATGTTTCAGGATCTAGTGTTGTAAAATAGTCAGTGGTATTGATTTGTTCTCTGGGAAATGTGATACATCTGTGTAAAATATTATTCAATTGATTTGTTATGTGAAAAGGTTCATCTCTCCATGAAAAAAGTCTTCCTCAGAGAGATGGAATTTTCCATGGTTGTGAGATATTTCCTTCATGCTGCCTTAAACTTAACTGTCAAAGATGTGTATTCTCTTGTTCCCATTACATTGTATGAGTGTTTCTTAAATATTCTGGTCATCAAAATGTTTAATATTCTGTTTACTAGAAAGAAAATAAGAAAATGAATAGAAACAAGATATAACATCAATTTTCAAGATAGTTATAAGAGAGGAGATAATAAAATGTGATTAGAAAATGGTAAGAAATAGTAGAACTTATTTGCTTATTGGATTGAGTCTACTGTGGTGCAGCATAATATAGCTCACTAATATATATTTAAATGATTAATTCAAATTTATAGTATAATTATGTAAATAAAAGGTGTAGTTGTGAAAAATAATCATAGATTTGTGGGAGCTTCTCAGGTGACAAAACCAAGAAGGGAATATCATCTGTGTTAAAGTAAATATTAAAAGAGGCAAAATAGTTAAATAATGCAAATATAATATCTGTTAAAAATTTTGTATTCAACTTACTTCATGAGAGAAATGAGTTAGATATTAACATCAGTTCAAAAAGCCAAAGGCCATTTGAGAAATATATAATGTGTGTGTGTAAACAGTTTAATGTTGAAAGTTTATTGTGTTAGAGACAAATTAGTTAATGTGTTACAGGGGAATACACTGTAATCTTGGATATTGTCTGTGCTACTGGACAGAAATGACTTATATTTCTGCTAGGCAAAAATAAGAATTTACTGAATATGCAATCTTTAATTATTTTTGAACAAAGATTTGAATGAAATACACTCCCCTAGGAAATATGTAGGTGGTTTCAACACTTATGTGACTTATAATTTGAACATGCTTTAAGCTTTATTATATTTTTGGTAATATTAGTTATAATGGCTAATATTCACAGATTTTTAACTGTATATCTAGTACTTATTAATTTATTTATAGATCACTGAGTTTTTAAAACTATATCAAAGTCAGTCTATCATTGTTTTGCCTTTTGATTTTTTTTGATGAAGCTGAGGCAGAAAATGTTAAACAACTGCCACAATTATAATAGTGTTGAAACAGGGATTTGAGTGAAGACAGCCTGACTTCAGAGCCAGATACCTTAACTCCTATGATTCAATGCTAATTACTTGCATGCATGAACACACACGAATTTGTATTACATGTGGCACAGGAGAAAAGGGTACAGTGAATGATAGTCAAAAAAGTTTCTCATCTTTTCATGTGAAGTTTTATGTAATTGCTTTGCATAAGCAATACTTGGTATTAAATATATATATATAAATATATATACACACATATATATATATATATATATATATATATATATATATATATTATATATTTATATATATACACTACCAAAGTATAATTTAGTGACCTTTAGGAATCAATAATGTTGATTAATCATGTATTTCTCTGAAGGCTTAGTTCATGAGTCATAAACACACATGGTTTTTAGAGGACAGACAGATGAGTAAAGTGGTCTAAGAAGATAGAAGGAAACTTCAGAAGACTGTAGAGCAGTGCTTAGCTCAAACTTGGCATTGCCTTGAGAAGATGTTCGGTGGGTTTTAATTTTTCAAGAAAGCCTCAATATTAATGTAAAATAGTCCAATTTAATTCACACACAAACACACACAGAAATAAATTGAACCTGTCTCATACGTTATACTTATAACTAAAATTTTACTAGGTTGTGAGTAGGAGGAGTGGCTCACACCTGTAATACTAACACTCTGAGAGGCAAAGGTAGGATGATCACCTCTGCCCAGGAGTTCATGACCAGCCTAAGCAACGTGAGAACTTAGCTCCATTAAAAATAGAAAATTAGTCTCATGTGGTGGAGAGCAGCTATTGTCCCAGCCATTCAGGAGACTGAGGCAGTAGGATTGCGTGAACACATAGGAATTTGAGGTTGCTATGAGCTAGGCTGAGTTCATGGCACTGTAGCCCCAGGCGACAGGGCAAAAAAATTTTGTATCAGGTTTTTCCATAAATTATATTTTCTTTAGGCCAACCTCCATGAATGCCATTTATTAAATGTGATTTTGGTAACAATATGGTATCAAAAAGTTATAGGTAATATTCTCCAATACAAAAGTTAGTGGGTCGATAGTGTGTGATACTGATGTAGGAGATTCATTTCTGATGTCTTGGTAAAGTTGATAGATTCCTATGTAATGAAAATGTCAAAACAACACTCTAATGAAACAAAAACTACAAAATGACAAAAAAAGGAGGGCAGTCAAAGGAGCCCTTTATAAGGTATTGCCAAGGTCTTTTTCCAAAAGATATTTAAGAATTACACCAAAAAGGAACAAGTGAATAATAGAGACTTTAACATTCATTCACATTGGCTGAATTAATGTTATTTTAACATTTTAAGAACATGTATTATCTATATCCTAACAAGCATGAAAATGCTTTGCACTCATAAAATGTCTAATGTTTTATAATTCAACTTCTAAGATAAAGTAATATCAACACTAAGATCAGATAATAACAAGAACAACAAAACAGCAAACTTTACCTGCTACATTAGATTTTCCATGTTGAAGATTTACACCAAGAAATGTTAGTTGTATTCAAATCTTTTTTGGAAAAAAAAAAAAAATATATATATATATATATATAATCTCAAATATGGCTATATTCAATAAAGACATTCAATTATAAAATAGGAATAACAATACAAATTCATTAAGTTTGTGATAATTAAATGGGATTTTTTTAAGGACTAGATAACAATTGTTTAATTGATTAGTTTATCCCTTGAACATATTTAACTTTATTTATAAATGTGCATTTTATTTATTGTTTAATTTTAAAATATTAAGAAAGTAAAAATGTTTCTGTTAGATGGATACCTCGTATAATGCTAACCAATGCTTTTAGTGTGGCCATCACCAGAATAGCATTCATTGTACTTGATAGGTAAGTTTTACTCCTCATTTCCCCTCCATCCTCACTTCTTACTGGTTTTCAGTAACCTTTACATCTCTTTTTGCCTTGATTTTTCCATGATGTAGGTCATTATTATTAAAGAATACATGTGGTGGTATTTTTTTTTTTTTTTTTTACCATTACTGAGATACTTAATTTAGGATTATAGTCACCAGTTGCATCTATCCAATGGCTGCAAAAGACATTATTTCAATCCTTTTTATGACTGAGTAGTACTCCATGGTATGTGTGTGTGTGTGTGTCTGTGTGTGTATACCATATTTTTTATTTCTTTACACGCTCATGAAATGATGAGCAGTAAGGTTGATGTCAAATATTTGTGATTGTGAATTGTGCTGTGACAAATGTGGAATGATTTTGCTTTTTCTGAATTTGCTGAGACTTGTTTTGTGGGCTGGGTAACATTATGATCTACACTGGAAAATGCCCCTTGTGCTGATGAGAAGAATATATGTTTTGCAATTGGGGGTAGAATGTTCTTTAGATGTCTGTTAGTTCTATTTGTCCCAGATTACTGGTTAAGTCCAGTGTTTGTTCATTGATTTTCTATATAGTTCTGTCAGTGGAGTGCTGAACTGCCCAGAAAGTATGATGTTCCTGATGCATATTTTTGCTTTTGGGTCTAGTAGTGTTTGATTTACAAATCTGGTAGCTTCTGTATTTGCTTATGGTTGTTATATTTTCTGGTAGCAACCATATTTGCTTATGGTTGTTATATTTTCTTGCCCAAGAGGTCTGCATCTCCACATCTCTGTAGCCCCATTGACATAACTTGCATGCAGCCTGGGGCTGCCGTTTGCTGCTGCCACCAAGACTGAAGAGCAGGCATTGGCAGTGATGAACGACCCTCACATTTACAGGTGCTCTGAGGAAAGGCTAATCATCCTATGGTCACCACCAGGGGCAAAGCACAGATTCTCCAGGCACCTATTTATCACTGCTGCCATTGAAATCAACCCACCCTCTCTAGCAGCAGGGTTATAGTATAGCCACTGGTAGCCCCAGCCAAAGATTCCGCAGTGGGCCTGGGGATCATCCTTCTCCCTGCCTACCACAGCCAGTGCCTGCCCACACCAGTAAAGAGCCACACTCAGTTTGTCTGATTCTATCCCCTTATATCTGGGGGCATGGGGATTGCCTTGCCTCATCCGCCACCTGAGGCTGGGCCCACACAACTTTTGCTATCATCACAGTTGGTAGCCACCCATACATCTGCAGACTGTGGACTGGCTCATCCATCCTGTCATTGACATTGCCAAAACTTCCAGTGCTTGGGAACCAGAAAATAGTCCCACAACTGCTACTGCCATTGTACATGCTATGCCTGCTTTACAGGAACCCCAAAACCTGCTTACCAGAAGACCTACCTGCCCACTGCCACTACCCAAGATAACCATCTGAAGACATAAGAACCAAATCACCTAGACTCACTAACACTGGTGCCGGTATACATTGGACATTGCCCTGGGGCCCAAGGACAGATAAGCTGAATCTGCTGCTGCCAACACTGGGGCCCAAGAATTCACCCACCTCTTTCCCCCTCCTCATTCCCATCAAAACTTCACCACAGTCTCTACTAACAATTGTACCTTAAGTCACTGCCGATATGCACATGAACTTGCAGTCAACGTTATTGATCATTAAGGAAATGAGTATTATATATGTATAGTGTCTTATAAAGTTAAAAATAAATTATCTAAAGACCAAACCACTCTACACTCTTCCTAGAAATAGCCCTACATGCCTCAATGCTAAATATCACTCCTGTCATCTTTGACGTACTCTCTTTGGCAATCTGGTGACTGTAGTCAGCAATGAAGCATGTAGCACTTTTTTAGGATACATTCACTAACTTAATTGTCTGACCTCATAATTTAGTCAAACAACATTAAATTGTTATTTTACATGGATGTCTTTATATGTATTATATAGATTGTGTCTCAAAAATATGTAGACAAATAAACAGAGCATTTATAATTTTCTCTGAACTTCATTTTATTCATGTGGAAAGCAGAGGTAAAGATGAGCCCTGATTCTTGAAATTAATGGGGGAAAAATGAGAAGCAGAAATAAAAGTGCATGTCAAGCACATAATGACTGGTGTTTAATATATAATAGCTTATAAATTGGAAGAAATTAGACTTATCCCTCAGCTAACTTCCAACAAATTTATGGTAAGTTTAACATATCAAATTCATGGTTGGATAAAATTTGACTGTACTCTAGAGTTTTATTTGTGCGCATTTTGAGACATTTAATATTATACATGGGAAGTATTTGAGACATTTTGGGGAGCCCCTCACAGCAGATTTGTAGAGCTGCAAATTACTTTGGGGCACAGAATAGGAACATGGCTGTGATGAGATAGGAAACGTTTTCCCAAATGTAGCAGAGTTAGCCATTGAGGTTAATAACTTCGTCTGCTAGGAAGCTGTAGTTTTAGAATACAGAAAAACTCTAGTAGTGTAATTAAATAGCTTGCCCAGAAAAATGAAAGCATCCATGTGAATGCGTGGGCAATTGTGAATTCAAAAACTTAGAAATAAGCTAATCAGTTCATACCGACTCTGATAGAATAAACAAATGCTCCAGCCTCGAATGTGCTTTATATGCACACAAAGAATCAGTTGAAAGGAGAATTAGAAGTGATTATAATCCTATTGGCTGCTTTTCTACACATTTAATTTTGTACTTCAATATTTAAAAATAGTTTTATTAACTATGCAGAAGTATTAACGAGATAGATGATTTGGTGATAACAGTGCTTCAAACATTCATTGTATTTTGTGATTAAAAAGCCAGGAGTCAAGGCATTACAAAACCAATCTGTGTAACTAAAAACATTTGTTTGCCCTTAAAATTTTGAAATAAACAATAAAAAAGCAAGCTGTGTTCTCCATACTTTAATTCTGTCTTTGGGGTTATTTATTATGAAATCTAATCATATTTTCACTTAAAATTATAATCATATAAAATGACATATATTTTTGAATAGGGACATAAAGAAATTAGATATTTTGATATGGTAAAATTTGGTAGCAACTTAAATTTTTAAAGAAAACCCATAGGCATGTTTTTTCTCTGATGTAAGAAAAATAGATACAATTTTGAGGCATTTTAAATTTTTTATCTTGTCAACCAACTTGTAAATGTTGGGACAGATATTTTTGGATCTCCCTTACATAAAATAGTTGAATTCTATTTATTCAATGAGATTAAAATGTGTAGGATTCTCTATAGTATGGTGAATGTCATACTGCCATTTTACTAAAATACAGGCTTCTAGAGAGATGACTATATATTGTGAAATTTATTTTTTTAACTCAGTACAACATGAGAGATTAATCAATTGATAAAAATATGCTGGTGCTTGTGATGGATGTGTTACTTAGTTCAATGTAAGCATTTCATATTGTCTATCAAAGCAGGTACACTGAATCCCATAAATGCATCAATGTACAAAGTTATGATTTAATTTAAAAAATCTGCTGGTGATATAAAATTAGTAACAAAATTGTGCCATACTACAATGAAAGACATACAGGGAATAAACTTTCTGCATGTTTCATCTATTTGTTTGCTTTCAAATGACTTTTACATGTTAATTTTTCACAAAACATTGTTTTAAATTGTAGTGCTAGTAATACAATCTTATTTAAATATAAAAAGAGAATAATGTATTTTCACTTCTCTTACAATTAAATAATAACACTGATTAACAAAATTTAATATGTTAATTACAAATTAGAAAATACCTTTTAAAATCAGGGTTATGTGCATGAATACTTATTCTGAGACATAAAAAATTGTCATAAAATAAAAGAACTGCCTTAATAAAATGAGTGTCAAAGATCAAGGAAACTAGAAAAAGTAAAGACATGCTAGACTGACTCTGTCTGATACCTGAGAATAATTAGGCTCTAGTTTATGACTTTCTTTAGATTTAATATAGGATATTTGGCTCATTTGTTTCATTTCTTGGAACTCTTATGTCGCTTACATAATTCATTATCCAATTCATTTGTCTGATTCTTTCTGCAAACTATAAATATAGCTGTGTCTTTTGAATTGAACGCATAATTTAGTGCCCCCCAAAGAAATTCTTTAGTATTTTCTTTTTCCTCTTTTTATAACATTGTTTTTACTTAGATTAAATAAAATATTACAAATATGTAAATATTCCTTTACATAAATATTTGAAACTTTAACATATTTAAGGTTTCTATGGTTTTAAGATCAAAGATGGATCAAAGATAGCTTCAATATAGTAGTCATTTATTCACTAATGAAAGAGGGAGCCACAGGTATGTAATAGGTACTGGGGTACACATTGAGAATATTATTTTGAGAAACCAAAGACTCACTCATGTGATAGATTTTATTTAGAAGCGCTCACAAAATCGGTTTTTAAAAGTACGTTAAGGGAGGACATGTAGGTTTTTTTTTTCCTCTAAAAAATTCTTGTGAATCAGGATTTTATAATACTTTGATTTGATTTAGATAAAGTATCTGACAGAAATCTTAAAATATTATAATCATAAATTTAAACAAATATTTATAAAAGGTCTAAAATGCTACTTTCAAAACAATAAAAGATATTACCATTGTGTGAATATTTGCCATTATAAACAATGTATATAAATTTTAGCTTTTATTCCATAATAGCTACAGTTATTATAGCTATTTTTCTAGTCCTAATAACTAGAAGAAAATCATTACAATGTAAAATAAATGAGGCATTAGGTTTTAGCATATTTGTTTCAGAAAAAAAATGAGGCTTCTCTTAAAGCACTATATTGTTTTTCTTCTTGCACTATTTTTTTTTTTTTCCTGAGAAACCTTGTATGCTTTCATCACAGTTCAGTCCTGCAATCCTTTTCAGACATATAAAATAGGAGAACACACTTGGGGGAACGAGGAATTTCTCAGACTCCCTAATGTTTCGCGTATTGGGTTACAGTGTATGTATATGTTCTCTTTAACATCCTTTGCTGGAAATCAAGGTATAAAGTAAGCAGGATGATTTTACCCTGAATTTATGTTATAAGAATCTAATCATCACGGTAAATTGTTAATGACTAATAGCTTTCTAATCTGCCATATGTAAGGACAGACACAGGATCAAGTTAAGTTCATTGAAAATTTCATGGTTTTAGCGTTGAATATTAAAGCTGGCAGTGAAACATGAATATTTTGAATGTCATTTTTGGATTGAAGAAAATGCAAATCATAAGAAAGCTCCAGTCTTTAATTTCTAATTCATTCCACATCACCAGAATATATTCATTTTTAATGTTTCTCAAACCTTGTCCATTAAGATAAGAAACTAGGTTTTTAGATGAACACAAAGATCATTTCTAGTGAAATGGTGTACTTGAAGGAAATCACTGGAGATTATCTGGATGATTCTGACTTATGACAAGGGGTGATCTAGACAAGAATATGATGACCTACCCTCTCAAAACATCTTTAATAAGAAAAATGTGTGCTGGATATCCAGGGAGACAGTGGAGCATTAGAGTGGGAGTTATAAATTCAAGCAAATCTGTGAACTCTCTCTTCCTTGGGACCAACTAAGATATCTTAACTACCATAATTTTGGAAGCACCCTAAGATACAGACACACCTGTCTTGAAACTAGCAAAAACTCATATAGATTTGCATTCTGTATTGATTCTAACATTGATTTCAGTGTAAATTTTTATTTCTTGAGATCTGTAGAATTCATCACTTGGCATTTCGGTTTGTTATTAGGACTTAGAGGGTCTGGCTTAAGCAGACAAAGGATTTCAGGGGATTGAATATCTACTTAGGGGCAGCAGCCTTACTCAGGAAGCTAAGAATAAAAAATTTCTATGTCTAGAAATCCCATAGAAATCTGATTTATAGTAGAATTTACTGCCACAAAGAATGTATTCTATTCTTATTAAATTCTTATTACAGAATTTTGCACAAAACAAAAAATTATAGAAATTCTATAATTTTATAATTTTTATTATACTAGAAAATTTCAAAGGACTACTTGACTATTCAGTTAATGAAAGGTTTTATATCTTTAAGAGTACACATCTTTTTGTTGTTGTTAAAAAAATTCCTAAGCATTTGTATAAAAGCCTCTTCAAGTGGGAGGCAGGAAGGAGGAAGAGAGAGAGGAAGGAGAGAGGACTGGCAGATCTCTAACTTAATGGGCACAGTGTAGGGGTATATGGGACACTTCTTGGGTGAAGGGCTCGACTACAACTTGGACTTTACCTAACACACACAAACAATGTAACCTAACCAACTATGCCCTCACAATCTGAAATAAAATTCAAAATAAATAAAAAACAAAATATCTGGAGACATGTCATTTGTTTCATCTATTACATCTTCTAATTAGTTAACACTCTGATTATTTGTTTACTTACTTAAATGCGATTATTGAGACAAATTCCTTTGTGAGTGTTCTGTTTCTTCTTGAACATTGAGTCCCATTATGGGGAATCTGTCCAAATAGTGGTTTAGTAGGATAAATGCAATTAGGTCTGCAGACTCATTATAAATATGTTATTGCTTTAAACCAGAAGACTTTTACAAGTTGCAAATGTCTTCTGTCATCTTTAAAGCTTTTCAAATCCAGTCAAATATTTTTTATGCAACAGAGAAGTCAGTACTTACAGAAAGATGACAAAAGGTAACTTCTAGTTGTCCTGGAAGAACTCTGAAAGTTTCTTTCAGTTGAGTTCTCTTGGGTAGTCACCCAATTTTTCTTAACAACCAATACCTATTCTATATAATACATGCAGTCACACTTTTACACAGGATTCAGATAATTATTTATCATTTATTTGCATATCAAAATAATCACTAGTTTACAACCTTAAAAAAATGAAGTTAGTAAGTTTCAAACCCTCATTTATTAAAATAAATTATAGACTATGGTTATCTTCTTGTTTATCAAACAGATTCATAGAGAATTTTTGAAAATAATTGAAATTATTTAACAGAAAAATTTCTGGCAATTATTATAGAAAGAATACAGCACTGTAGGTTGTTCATTAGAGTTTTGGAGAATACATTACAAATCTCAAGCCACTGTATGTAATAAATGCAGTATCTGTTCTAATTACTGTTTGTCTCTAACACAGCAATAAAGCAGCAGTCACAAGTACAGTAATTAAGATTGTTAATTATCAAACTAATCTCAGAAGTGTATTTTTATAGAAAATATATGTAACATTAAGTGACTAAAAGAAAGTCTTGAAGGACTTTGTTAGTATTGCATACTGAACATTTCTATAACCATCCCACTCCTAAGAAAATATAAATATATGTATATGTAAATTTTATATATGTATACTAAAGAGAATCCTTTGGGCTATGGACTAAAACATGTGTACAGAAAGCTTAGACTTCATAGATAGATACATGTATATTTTAGTCAAGTTACTTAAAAATATACGTGGCTCAGTGAGTAGGGCGCCAGCCCCATATACGGAGGGTAGCGGGTTCAAGCCCAGCCCCAGACGAACTGCAACCAAAAAATAGCCGGGCGTTGTGGCAGGTGCCTGTAGTCCCAGCTGCTTGGGAGGCTGAGGCAGGAGAATCGTGGAAACCCAAGAGCTGGAGGTTGCTGTGAGTCCTGTGACATCATGGCACTCTACCAAGGGCAGTAAAGTGAGACTCTGTCTCTACAAAAAAAAAAAAAAAAAAAAAAAAAAAATATATATATATATATAGTTCACCACTATTTCATTGTGACATTGATATTGTTGACAAACATGCTCTGAGTTTTTTTCAAATGTAAATGATGAATCCCTTTGCAAAAAAAAAAAAAAAAAAAAAAAAAAGAAAAGAAAAAAACACATGTTTTTCTGGCTAGAATTAGTCATCCTTATACCAGAAATAACTACCATAGTCTCAACAAATGGGTGTACCAAATAACAGAAGCAAGACATGTAAAGTTTTAGCAGTTAATATATATTTTTTTTAAATCTATTTAATCCATTATTTAATTTTTAAAACTTAAAAATTAAAGTTTTAGTAGCACTGATAGTTAGAGAAACTTATTGCAATCAAAATTTACATTTTGGTGTCTTAGCCAACAGTAATTTTATTGGTGCCTGTGCTGAGATTTCTAGCCTTTTTCTATAGCAAGCTGATGTTCTAGTAATGCCAGTTGTCAGAAAGTTTTCTAAACCAAAATGACTTAACTATGATAATTAAAAGTTTTATATGGCTCTATTAGTATTAGGTAGAGAAATTAGGAATAAAACAGTCAAATATATGGCAGCAAAGACTCAGTAGAAAACACTTATTTACAGGAAATATACCATAGTATCAGTTATATTCTCAAAACTTCAAAGATTAAAATTTATTTGGGGAAGGAAAACACACATGAAAACAATTAAGAAAAGATGGTACGTCTCTTGGCATATCACTCTAGAGATGTTAAGAGTAAAAATGGAAAAGAACTAACAAATTAAAGAAATATATAAACAAAGGACTCAATTATTCCTTCATTTGTGGCTCTATCAATTCATCATCCATACATTAATTATCTTACTAAAAATTCACTGAGGCCTGAATCTGTGCCAATGGTTACCTACATTACCTAGGTTGACAAAACACAAACTCTGACCACAAAAGTACACAGTCAAAAAGATGAGACAGACAAGTGAACTCATAAAGCTACAACGGAAAATGAACAGTACATCCCTAGAAGCGTATACAAAGTAGGGGTATAGTATAGAAGAAGGGGCTGTTAACTCTACTGGATATGTCAGGAAAAGGTGTGTGTTACTATATATTGGTAGAGGAAATGTGTATGTAGAAGAAGTTGTATGTTCAAGAACTTAATAGTTAGTTAGTATTGGTTAGTATTAGAAATGATTCTTAAAACTGTCCAAACTTAAAGAGGAGTTTCACAGTAAAAGAAGTATTTTCTGATTTAAAAAGAATCTAAAGATATCAATGAAAGTGACTATGATGAGACAAAGGTGATGAATGAAGAAAGAACCTTGACTATAGTGTATCAGTTATCTCTCACTATGTAACATAACAGCTCAACCCTCAGTGACTTTCATTATGCTGTAGATTGGCGGTTCAGGCGTTTCTTCTGCTCTGGTCAACTAAGATCACCCACACAACTGAAGATACCTGGAGGTGTGGTAAGACTGAATGGCCTCACGTGCTAGCAGTGGGTTCTGCCTGTCAGCTGACTTGGCCCTGGTCTTGTCCTTATTGTCGCTTATCCATCCTATAATTTTTCACAGCATAGTGGTCTTAGTATTCCAAAAGAACAAGAGTGGAATCTGCAACATCTCCTAAACCCTAGAATCGAAAATTTTAGCCATGTTAATTCTGCTACATTCTACGTCAAAGCAAATCATAAAGCCAGCTTCAATTCAAGGGAAAGTAGAAACAGATAAACGAGCAATCTGATTTTGAAATGACCAGGTCAAGATTATATAGGGACTTTTTATAATGACTCAGAATTTTAAAAGTTAAAAAAAAAAAAAAATGATTCATTTGATCTAGTAGAATTGAAATAAAAAAGAATAAACTTTTAAAAGATAGATTTAGGGGGCAGTGCCTGTGGCTAAAGGAGTAGGGCATCGGCCCCATATACCAGAGGTGGTGGGTTCAAACCCAGTCTCGGCCAAAAAAAAGACTAGATTTAGGGAAGCTAACACAAGCAAGCAAAGGAACCACAATGTACCCAGAAGATTGTTGCTGGAATGAATGAAATAAAAGAACATAAAAAATACTAAAAGATATAATCTGATCAAAGATGAGGGTTAATGTACCTGAAAGATTGGAAAGAGTTCAGAAATAAGGGATGTGGTTTGATATTGAGTTGAATGGATAGAAAATTCCCATCTTTGTCTCATTAGCTCAATAATGACAATAGTTTTGAACTGATAATTAATATGGTGTGAGATTATGCAGAAGTATTTAAATCAATGTTGGAAATTTGTCTCTTTTTAGTTACTATATCACAATGTAATTAAAAGCAGAAGGTATCTCTTCATTATTAACAGAGTTAACACAGCATTCCTAATCTACTGTTTAGATTAGTGAAATATAAACACTCCAAGAAAAAACATTTTTAGTAACTTTTAAGAAGCTATTTAGCACCAAACATTAGTAAACCAAATCCAACAAAAAGTAAAAATGAATCCACTATGACTATGTAGGAGTTATGCTTGGAAACTAAAGTTGATAACATTGAACAATCAATTAATCCAATACATTATCTTAATAGAAGAAAGTCCCCAAAATAATACCTTAATAGATGTGTGAAAATCACTGGGCAAAATCAACACCCATTTGTAATTAAAAACTCTCAATATACTCAATCTCATGAAGGTCACACACAAAAATCCCTGTAGCTAACATCTTAATAATAAAATTCTGTCCTCTTTTTAAGATCAGGGAAAAGGCAAGGACTTCCCCTATCATCACTTCTATTTAACATTGTTCCAGAGGTTCTAGAGAATGAAACTAGCCATCACTAAGGTGTCCAGGTTACAAAAAAAGAAGGAAAACTTTATTTATGATATTCCTCTACACAAAAATTCCTAAGGAATCCTCCCAAATGTCTAATTATAAACAATAAAAAAGCTAGTGTACGGAGTTCAAGATCAATATATGTAAAATTAATTACATTTTAATCTACATACTAACAATGAACAATCCAAAATATAATCAAGAATAAAATCCCATTCATATTACTATCAAAAAGAATAAAATAGGAATAAATTTAGCAAAATAAATGCAATAGTATACTGAAAATTATAAAACATTAAAAAATTAAAGAAAAAAACATGCTTTGTTTACAAATAAGAAGACTTAAAAATGTCAGGATGGTATTTCTTTCATAATTAGTAAATTTAATGTAGTCTTTGTCATAGTTCTAGCAGACTTATTTTTTAATTTTTAAATTTTTTTGGCAGAAATTGATAAGTTGATCCTAAAATATATAAAATTAAAAATACCTAAAATTAATGAAACAATTTTGAAAAACAACAAAGTTGAAGGATTTTCACTTTGCAATTTCAAAACTTATCATAAATTTATATATTTCAAATCTATGTGGTATTAGCATAAGGATACACAAGTATATCAGCAGAGCAGAACTGAGAGTCCAGATATAAACCCTAACACTTATTGTTAATTACTTTTCAAGGAAGGTACCAGAGTAATTCAATAAAAAAGAACAGTCTTTTCTTTTTTTTTTTTAATTTATTTATTTTTATTGCTAAATCATAGCTGTGTACATTAGTGCAATCAAAGGGTACAATGTGTAGGATTCATATACAATCTGAAATATTCTCATCAAACTGAAGAACAGTCTTTTCAATAATTAGATTCACAAGCAGAGAAGGTTAACTTTAACCCTTGCCTCAAAACACACACAAAATTAACTCAAAAATAGCACCTAAACCTACATGTAAGGCTTAAAACAAAAATTTTTAAGAGAAAAACATGGAAAAATATCTTTGAAACCTTGAGTTGAGTTAGGCTAAGATTAGAATAGGTATTTCACCAAACAGCGTGTGAGTATGTGTGTGTGTGTGTGCATGTGTATGATGTTAAACATCATTAGTCATTAGGGAAATGCAAATTAAAACTGAAATGAGACATTATCTAATAATCACTATTAAGGCTTTCATTGAAAGACAGATAATAGTAAATGGTGTAGGTCAGAGAAACAGGAACTCTTTTTTTATTATTAATATTAAATCATAGCTGTGTGCATTAATGCGAACATGGGGCACCATACACTGGTTTTATAAACAGTTTGACACATTTTCATCACTCTGGTTAACATAGCCTTCCTGGCATATTCTTAGTAATTGTGTTAAGACAATTATATTCTACATTTACTAAGTTTCACATGTACCCTTGTAAGATGCACTGCAGGTGTAATCCCACCAATCACCCTTTCATATGAAAGCCATAAATTAGTTTTATAGTAGGGCTGAGTACATTGGATACTTTTTCTTCCTTTCGTGAGATACTTTACTAAGAAGAATATGTTCCAGCTCCATCCATGTAAAAATGAAAGAGGTAAAGTCTCCATCTTTCTTTAAGGCTGCATAATATTCCATGGTGTACATATACCACCATTTATTAATCCATTCACGGATTGATGTGCACTTGGGCTTTTTCCATGACTTAGCAGTTGTGAATTGGGCTGCAATAAACATTCTGGTACAAATATCTTATTTATAATGTGATTTTTGGTCTTCTCAGTATATACATAGTAGAGGAATTATAGGATTGAATGGCAGATCTATTTTTAGATCTCTAAAGTGTTCTCCAAACATTTTACCAAAAGGAATATATTAATTTGCATTTCAACCAGCAGTGTAGAAATGTTCCCTATTCTCCACATCCACACCAAAACCTCTGGTCTTGGGATTTTGTGATATGGGCTAATCTTACTGGAGTTAGATGGTATCTCAAGGTAGTTTTGATTTGCATTTCTCTGTTGATTAAAGATGATGAGCATTTTTTCATGTCTGTAGGCTGTGCGCCTGTCTTCTTCAGAGAAGTTTATCTTCAAGTCCCTTCCCCCACCTGCGATGGGATCAGTTGTTCTTTTCTTGCTTATACGTTTGAGTTCTCTGTGGATTCTGGTTATTAAACCTTTGTTGGAGATATAACCCGCAAATATCCTCTCCCATTCTGAGGGCTGTCTGCTTGTTTTACTTACTGTGTTCTTGGCTGTGCAGATACTTTTTAGTTCGATCAGGTCCCGGTAGTGTATTTTTGATATTGCTTCAATTGCCTGGGGGTTTCTCCTTATAAAATACTCGCCCAGACCGATTTCTTCAAGGGTTTTCCCTGAATTCTCTTTCAGTATTTTTATAGTTTCATGTCTTATGTTTAAACCTTTAATCCAGTGAGAGTGTATCTTAGTTAATGATGAAAGGTATGGATCCAGTTCCAGTCTTCGACAGATTGCCAGCCAGTTCATCCAGCACCATTTGTTAAACAGGGAATCTTTTCCCCACTGAAGGTTTTTAGCTGGCTTGTCAAAGATCAGATAACAGTAAGTAGCTGGCTTCATCTCTTGGTTCTCTATTCTGTTCCAGACATCTAGTTCTCTGTTTTTTGTGCCAGTACCATGCTGTTTTGATCACTATCGATTTGTACTATAGTCTGAGGTCTGGTAGCGTAATTCCTCCTGCTTTGTTTTTATTTCTGAGTAATGTCTTGGCTATTTGAGTTTTCTTCTGATCACATATAAAATGAAGTATTATTTTTTCAAGATCTTTAATGTATGACAGTGGGGCTTTAATAGGGATTGAATTAAAATTGTATATTGCTTTGGGTAGTATGAACATTTTAACAATGTTGATTCTTCCCAGCCATGAGCATGGTACATTTTTCCATTTGTTAATGTTTTCAGCTATTTCTTTTTTTAGAGTTTCATAGTTCTCTTTATACAGATCTTTCACGTCTTTTGTTAGATAAACTCCCAAATATATAATCTTCTTTGGCACTACTGTGAATGGAATAAAGCCCCTAACTGTTTTCTCAGCTTGACTATTGGTGGTATATATAAAGGCTATCGATTTATGCATGTTGATTGTGTAACCTGAGACATTGTTGTATTCTTGATCACTTCTGAGAGTTTTGTAGTAGAATCCCTGGTGTTTTCCAGATATACAATCATATCATCTGTGAAGAGCAAAAGTTTGATCTCTTCTGACCCAATATGAATATCCTTGATCACCTTTTCTTCCCTAATTGCAATGGCTAAAACTTCCATTACAATGTTAAAGGGCAGTGGAGACAATGGGCAGCCTTGTATGGTTCCTTAGCTGAGTGGAAATGATTTCAGTTTAACTCCATTCAATACAACATTGGCTGTGGGTTTGCTGTAGATGGCCTCTCTCAGTTTAAGTAATGTCCCTTCAATACCAATTTTCTTAAGTGTTCTGATTATGAAGGAATGCTGGATATTATCAAAAGCTTTTTCTGCATCAATAGAGAGAATCATATGGTCTTTGTTTTTTAATTTGTTTATGTGCTGAATTATAGATTTATGAATATTAAACCAGCCTTGAGACCCTGGGATAAAACCGACTTGGTCATGATGTATCATTTGTTTGATGTGTTGCTGGATTCTGTTTGTTAGGATCTTGTTGAATATTTTTGCATCTATATTCATTAGTGATATTGGTCTATAATTTTCTTTTCTTGTT
>CAUYPK010018054.1:0-64243 GCA_963574355.1 Loris lydekkerianus | reverse complement strand
TCTTACTGTATCAAAATCTTTGGCCATTTGGAATTCATTGAATTCTTGAGATATCTTTTGGTTTACTGCTTAGAATTCTAATTCAATCTTGTTTGCTATTCAGATTCTGAATTTGATTTCTGACATCTCAGCTATTTGTTTTTGCATGGGATCTTGTGCTGTGTCTGCCCCATTGATCCTTGGGGGAGTTGATCTACACTGATTACTCATATTGCCAGAGTTTTTCTGTTGATTTTGCCTCATGATTGTTTTTCACCATTGCCTCTGGCCACCCTCAGAGTTGGGGAGGTGTCTCTCCAAGTTTAGACCTCAGTAGGATCACTCTATTGTTGCTTGATCTTTGTAGGGAGTGACCTGTGTAGTTCTTCTGGGTCTTCCCCAGCCAGGGAGTTCTGGTTGTGGAAGCAGCTCCGGAGTGTGACACACCCAGATCCAGCAACAGGACGGGAGGTGGTGCACATGGTTCTGGGAGTGCCTGGCACCCAGTGACTTTGGCACAGAGAGCCCAAGGCTCTAGCATTCTCTGGCCAGGAGAAGGGCTCTGTGCAGAGACAGGGAGGGCTCCAGAGGGCACGCAGCTACCAAAGTCCCTAGCCAGAAGAGCGGGCCAGTGTGGAGGCAGAGAGGGTACAGGAGGGAGGACACAGGGTTGCATGGCTCATGCAGTTCCTGGTCAGGGCCTGCAGAGGCCCAGTGGGCACGGGTTGTGGGTCAGGAGTCACGGCACAGCTCTTATGGAGGTCCAGGCGGCGCCAAGCCCAGGAGTTTGAGGTTGCTATGAGTTGTGATGCCATGGCACTCTACCCAGGGCAACAGCCTGAGGCTCATTTGTGCCAAAACCAGTGTCACTCTGCCTCTGAGGGTTAAGGATGTAAGGCAGCTCAGTCCCTGCCTTTAGGCTACTCAGTCACTAGGTTACTAGCTCCCGCCTGATCCTTGCTTTGCGACTGTGAGGGCAGAGCTTGCTGGGGCAATTCTCTCACAATGGCTCCCTGTGGCCCACAGCTGAACACTATTAGCTCCATCTGGCTCAGCGGTTCAGTCTGGGGTCCTAGACAATGTCCAAAGTTCTCCACACTTCTGTTCAAGCTCTCCCCAAGGCAGTTCAACTGAGAGCCAAGTCCAAAAACACCAAAACAGTTTACAGGTAAGGCCATTCCGGTTTGCAATCTCCCTGCTGCTTGTACTTATGGCTGCTGGCGGGATTAGGTCAATCGATCACACACAACCACTTGCCAGTTTTCCACTGTTTTTTTCCTCCTCCTGGGGCCCAAAAGTCCCTTGCAGACTCCCTGTATCCTCAAAGGGATGATTATAGGCAGATCCCACCAGCCAGATATGCCTGGAGTCTTGTCTCCCCAGACTCACCGTGCCCAGTTGCAGGGAAGCTGTTACTCGGCTGTGATGTTGTGGTTTGTTTTTTAAGACAGAGTCTCATTCTATTGCCCTGGGTAGAGTGTCATGGCATCATCATAGCCCAGAGTAAACTCAAAGTCTTAGGCTCAAGCAATCCTCTTGCCTCAGTTTTTCTATTTTTAGTAGAGACAGGGTCTTTCTCCTGCTCAGGCTGGTCTCAACTCCTGAGCTCAGGCAATCTGCCCACCTTGGCCAGAAGAGCTAGAATTATAAGTGTGCACCACCCTGCCTGGCCTCCTTGTAGCTTTTCATTAACATTTTTTTTCTTTTTGTTTTTTTTTTTTTATGGTTAACTTTATGTATTTATTTATTTGTATTAAATCATAAATACACAAATCATGTATACATTAATGCATTTTGGGGGTACAATATCCTGATTTTATATACAATTTGGAATTCTTGCATCAAACTTGTTCAGTGAGGTGAGCCTTCACCTCGCTTACTTAATTATTGTGTTAAGACGTTTATGCTCTACACTTAACAGATTTGACATCTACCCTTGTAATATGCACCATAGAAAAATTTACCAAATATTGTTTTATAAATTTACCAAATATTATTTTGTATTCTTTGTCAGATAACTAATTATCTAAAATTCTTTCAGTGGAGTTTCTCTAATCTAGTGTTTTACTGGTTCTTGCTTAAGGAGTCTGATTACCATGTGTACCTCTTTGCTTGGGTTATATGTTGAACGCTGTACTTGGAAAATTATCTTTGGAGTTTTACCTATTCTAGACTGCAGGTACTTTCTTCTAGAGAGAATTTATGCTCATTTTCACCAGCAGTCTCAGGATACAGTTACTCCAGGAGTTTAAACTAACCTCAAGGGTTAAGTCTTACTGGATCACCCAAGGGATGTAGTTTTAGTCTACAAATTTATACAGAGGCTGGCTTGTGATTTTGACCCTTTAGGGAAAATTTTATTTTCCATATCATTCTCAGTACCGATTCAATTTTCCTTATAGTCTTCTTGAGGGAAGTATGCTTAAGGAATAGCCTTTTGTTTGTTGTAGCTTTATGTAGTCTCCCATAAGACCAACTCCATGCTAGTCATATGCTGGTTGGTGATTTTTCTCCCATGAGGCTAGGAAAACCCAACCTCCATTTTGGCCAAATTGGCAGATCCCTCCATGGCATAAGCAACTGCAGAACTCCACTTACCTGACTAGGCCTCCACTTAGATAATTTCTTACTCTCTTCTAAGCTCTTTGATGTTTTTGTTATATTAGTATTTTAAAATATATTTCATACACTATTTGAAATTGATTTTCAGCATGAGTGGTATTTTGAGTAACCTTGCCTACATTATTGTCAGAAATAGAACTCCTCTTATCTTTTTAAAAGACTGACTCTTACTTATACTTTAAGGTACTTTCAAGCATCAATTCCCGACTCCCAAAAATATTTCCTTACCCTCTTCGCCCTTCTCATGTGAAGGCCTGTTCCCATGGAGCTGGCTGCTGTCATTATACTTATCACACTGCATTCTTCTCTAACCTTTTTTAACTATAAAATATAATGCATCTGTTAAAAAACATGAAACATGAAGTACAGATTACCAAATTACTATAGAATAGAGGTTGAAAAACTTTTTCTGCAAAGGACCAGACACTAAATATTTTTAGGCTTTGTGGCTGTATGATCTTTGACACATCTATACATCTCTGCCTTAGTGGTGTGAAAGCAACCGTAGACAATATGTAAATGATGAGTGTGGCTCTGTTCCAACAAAACTTCATTTACAGAAACAAGGAGCAGGCAGGATTTAGCCCATAGGTCATAGTTTGCAGACCTTGTGGTAATTTATACTAATAAGTAAACATTCCTATAGCTATTAACCCAGTTAAAGAATGAAATATTGCCTTGGTTGGCCTTCCTCCATTGTAAGTCCTCTCCACGAAGATAATCACTGCTGACTTTTGTGGTAATTTCACCTTTGTTTCTCCTTATAGTCTCATAGCCTAAGTATGCACTCTTGAATAATATAGTTACACCCGCTTTAAATAGTATGCATGAAGTCATGTGATTTTTTGCTTTTCCTTAGGTTTTTAAGGTTATGTTCCTACACATAGCTGTAATGAATTCATTTGCTTTGCTATGTTATAGTCCATATGATTGTATGACCATACCTCAATTAAAGAATATTTGGGTTATTTCTACTTTGGAATGATTCTGCATAATGCTTCTATGAAATATCTTTTGGTACCCACATGCAAGCATTTCTGTTGCACTAGAAATATCTGGCTATGGAATTGCTAGGTCATCAGGTATGTATTTCTTTAATTTTACCCAATATGCCAATTTGTTTACAGAAGAGTGGTAGCAATGTACATTACCACCATCAGTATAGGTCAGTTCCTAATGCTACATATTAGCATGTTAAAGATTAAAAATTGCAGGCTGAGCAGGTACTTACTTCCCCACCACCTTGGAGAGGAAACTTGATCCAGCAGAGAGTTTAATGTGTTTAATCTAATGGCTATAAATATATTCACATATACATAGTCATAATATATATGCACCCATCACCACAATCAACTTTCAAACATTTTTGTTATCCCAAAAAGAAAACTTGCACATTTTAATAGTCACCCTTCAAGTCTCCCATTCTCCCCATCCCTAGGCAACCCCAACCTACTGTCTGTCAATGGATTTGCCTACTCTGAGCATTCAATGTGAATGGAATCGTGCAATATATGGTCTTTTGTTACTTGCTTCTTTCACCTTTAAGACAATGTTTTCAAAGTTCATCCATGTTATAGACATGTAAATACTTCATTTCTTTTTATTGCTGAATAATATAGTCAGTTCTCTATATCCGTGGGTTCTACATTCATGGATTCAACTACCCACTGATTGAAAATATTTCTAAACAAAAGAATGGTTGCATCTGTATTGAACAAGTACAGATTGAACAAACTTTTTTCTTGTCACTAGTCTCTAAACAGTACAGTATAATGACTATTTACATAGTGTTTGTATTGTATTAGGTATTGTAAGTAATCTAGAGATGATTTAAAGCACATGGAAGGATGTACATAGATTATATACAAATACTATGCCATTGTATATCAGGAACTCGAGTATTCATAAATTTTTGGCATTCTTTGAAAGTCCTAGAAACAATCCATTACAGATACTGAGGTTTGACTGTATTACATTATATAGCTATGTCATACTTTATTAATCCATTCATCAAATGATGAACATTTATGTTGGTTCTAGCTTCGAGTTATTATAAATAATGTTGCTATGAACATTCATGTAGAAATTTTTGTGTGGTCAGGTCTTTTCATTTTTTTTTTTTTAGAGACAGAGTCTCACTTTGTCCCCCTCGGTAGAGTGCTGTGGCGTCACACAGCTCACAGCAAACTCCAGCTCTTGGGCTTAGGTGATTCTCTTGCCTCAGCCTCTGAGTAGCTGGGATTACAGGCGCCTGCCACAATGCCCGGCTATCTTTTTGTTGCAGTTTGGCTGGGGCCGGGTTTGAACCCACCACCCTCAGTATATGGGGACGGCACCCTACTCACTGAGCCACAGGCGCTGCCCCATTTCTTTTGATTATATACCTGGGAGTGTAATTGTTGGGTCATATGTTGTATGTTAAGTTTTTATCTCATAATGCTGCTAAACTTGATTGTTAACTCTGGGATTTCCTGTATAGATTATTTTGATGTTTTTCTGTGACAAAACTGTATTAATTGAAGATTGCCATGGTACAAATGTGTCCCTCAAAATTAATGTGCCGGAAACTTGATCCCCAATGCAACAGTGCTGAAAGGTGGAGACTTTGAGGAGAAACTTATATCACAAGGGCTCTCTTCGTAAGTTGTTTAATGCTGTTATACAAAGGGCTTGTGGAGTGGGTTCATTCTCTCTTGCCCTTCACCTTCTGTCACACTAGGAGGCAGGAAGAAGGCCCACACCAGATGCCTGCACCCTGATCTTGGTCTCCTGGCCTCCAGAACTGTGAGAAATGAATTTCTATTCTCTATAAGTTACCCAGTCTGTAGTAGGTTGTTATTGCAGCACAAAGTGACCTAAAACAAAGTTAATAACAGTTTTTGTTTCTTCTTTTACTGCCTTTACGTATTTTATTACTTTTATGTCACTATTATCTCAGTACAATATTGAATAAAAGAAGTGATCACAAGCATCCTTGTCTTGTCCTGATCCCCAAAGGAAGTTTTTAGTCAATTGTCTTAGTTCATTTTCTGTTGCTTATAACAGAATACACGAAACTCACTAATTTAATAGAAAAGGAATTTATTTCTTATAGTTATGAAGGCTGAGAAGTCCTGCTGGAGGGGACTCTCTGCTGAGTCCCAAGGTGGCACAGGCAGCAAGGGGCAAGGGTGCTGAGTATGCTAGCTCAGGTCTCTCTCCTCTTACAAAGCCACTAATGCCACACCCTTTGATAATCCATTAATCTGTAAGTGGACTAATCCATTCATGAGAGCAGAGCCCTAATAGCACAATTACCTCTGGAAGGCCACAACTCTCAATACTGTCAGATTGGGGCTGGGTGTGGTCATACCTGTGCTCCTAGCACTCTGGAAGGCTGAGGCAGGAGGATCCAAGGAGCTCAGGAGTTGAAACCAGCCTAAGCAAGAGTGAGACCCCATCTCCACTAAAATAAAAAAAAAATAGTGATGCATTATGGTGAGCACCTAGAGACCCAGCTATTTGGGAGGCTGGGGCAGGAGGATCGCTCAAGCTCAGGATTTGAGGTTGCTGTGAACTACACTGAAGCCACAGCACTCTACCCTGGTCAGCAGAGTGAGACTCTGTTTTAAAAAAAAAAAAACAACTAGAACCTAAACCCTCCCTCGCCCCCCAAAATACCAAATTGGGGATTAAGTTTTCACATGAGTTTTGAAGGGGATAAACATTTAAACTGTAGAATCAATTAAAAATATTAATATTTGATGTAGTTTTAAAGTGGATACCAGTTATCAAATTATAGAAGTTTCTTTACTTACTTTACTAGCAATCTTTTTTTTTTTTTGTGAACTGATTTTATTAAACAAATTTTCTGCATTTATGGACAAAAATCACAGGATGGTTATCTTTTAGACTGGTTAATATAGTAGATTGGTTGATTGTGATTCCTAGAATAAACCCAGCTTGGTCAAGATATATTATCCTTTTCATAAAGTTGTTTGTAATATTGCTGCTATAGGCTGAATGTTTGTGTCCTGACCAAAATTCATATGTTGAGACCTAATTCCCAATGTGATAGTATTTTAAGGGTATTTTATTAATCCATTCATCAAGGCCCTTTGAGAGTTGACTAGGTAATGTAGATGGAGCCTCCTTAGTGGGATCAGACCCAGCCTCCAGAACTGTGAGAAAGTAAATTTCTGTTCTTTGTAAAATACCCAGTCTGTGATATGATATTCTGTTGTAGCAGCACAAAAAGAAAAAAAAAAAAAACAAAAAAACAACTAAGACAGAAATTGGTACCAGAGCAGTGAGATGTTGCTATAACCAATACCTGAAAGGTAGAAGTGGCTTTGGAACTGGTAATGGGTAGTGGCTGGAACGGTTTTGAAGTGAATGCCAGAAAAAGTCTCCATTGCTGTAAATGAGGCATGAAAGGCCATGCTGATGAGGGCTCAGAAGCAGAGGCGAGTTTCAGGGGAAGCCTCATTCTTCCTAGAGGTTGCTTATTTGGTCATGATCAGAGAGTTGGTGGAAATGTGGACAGTGAAGGATACCTTGATGTGGTTTCAGATGGAAATGAAGAAGGAGGTATTGGAAACTGGAGGGAAGATTGTCTTGTTACAAAGTGACAAAGAACTTGTAGGAATAGTGTCCATATCCTAGGACTTTGTGAAAGGCGAAACTTAAGAACAGTATGCTAAGATATTCAGCAGAAGAAGTCTCTGAGTAGCACAAATTTTGTAGGGCCTGGATGTCTTCTCTTAACTGCTTGCAGTAAAAATGTGAGAGGGGAGAAATGACTTGCAGACAGAATTTGTAATTCAAAGGGAAGCAAGAAGTAAAATTTGGAAAATTCTCAGCCTGGCCCATAAAGAAAAAAAAAAAGCATATTTAGCAAAGAAAACCAAAGTTGTGGCCAAGCAATTGTTTGATAAGAAGATCAGTATGGATGGAAAGAAGCCAAAGGTTACTTATTAAGATTATGGGAGAATGACCTGGAAGGCATTCTGGAGAGCTTCAAGGATCCCTCTCCCTTCACAGCCCTGGACAGCCAGGGCCTTGAGAGCCGAATATTTTCAAGGGAGGAGTTCAAGGTGCTTGAGAGACTCTGTACAAGATACCCTGCCTTATGACTAAGGCAACTTCAGACTCTGCTCCCCGTTTCCTGGCACAGCAGTTCCTGGCTTCCCAAGCTGTGGTTCAAGTGGGCTAAGACTTGGTATGGGTTACTGCTCCAGAAATCTTAGCTGCAACCTTTTGTGATATCCATATGCTGCTAACTTCAATCTATAGAGGCCTGGCTTCCTCTACTTAATCTGTTTTTTGGTGGGGCTGGGGCCAGGTTTGAACCTGCCACCTCTGGTATATGGGGCTGGCACCCTACTCCTTTGAGCCACAGGCCTCGCCCCACTTAATTTTTTTTTAAAAGACAGAATCTTGCTTTGACCCAAGCTAGAGTATCATGGCCTCAGCCTAGCTCACAGCAACCTCCAACTCCTGAGCCCAAGTGATCCTCCTGTCTTAGCCTACTGAGGAGCTGGGACGACAGGCATGTGCTACCATGCTCAGCTAATTTTTCTCTTTTTAGTAGAGACAGGGTATCACCCTGGCTCAGGCTGGCCTCAAAGTCCTGAGCTCAAGTGATCCTCCTGCCTCAGCCTCCCAGGGTTGGGATTACAGGTGTGAGCTACCATACCCAAGTTCCTCTACTTAGATTTTTAAAGTAGTATTGGATAGCCCTGGGTCCAGGCAGAGAATTGTCAAAGGGGTGAAACTGCCATAGAGAACCCCCACCAGGGTAGTGGTTAGTGGAGCAGGGGCTATCCCCAAGACCCCAGACTTACACTGCAATACTATCCTGTGAGAGCCACGGGTACCTGACTCTAACCCCTGAGAACTGTAATATGGGCTACACATATAAGCCATGGGGTGGGGGTCCCTTAGAGCCTTGAATACCCAACTCCTGCCCTGATGTGTCCTGTAGGCAGGGCATGAAGTCAGGAAAAACTATTCCGAGGCCTCAAGATTTAATGTTGTTTTCATTATTGGGTTTTGCACTTACTTAAGACCTATTATTCTTTTCTGCTTTTCTATTTGTGATCTAGGAAACCCCTTAACAACTAAGATGGACCCTAAGGTTAAGGAAACAAAAGTTATCTGTGAATTGAGGATTCAGGGCCCAGCTGGCATGGCAAATTTCTGAATTCCTATAGCTACGAGAACTTTGGCAAGTTTACTCTTCCTAAACTCCCTAACAATAGGAGCTATTAGACTCCTCTGAACTCTGATTTATAACCCAGACCACTACAACTCTAATTGTTCAGAGGACAAGCCTTGCAAACATCTTCTATTATTATTATTTTTTTTTTTAATTTTATTTTTTTTCTGAGACAGAGTCTCACTTTGTTGCCCTTGGTAGAGTCTTGTGGTGTCATAGCTTACAGCAACCTCAAATTCTTGGGCTCAAGAGATCCTCTTACCTCAGCCTCCCAAGTAGCTGGGATAACAGGTGTTCACTACAATGCCTAGCTATTTTTACAGACAGAGTGTTGCTTTGCTCAGGCTGGCCTTGAACTCCTGAGCTCGGGCAATCCACCTGCCTTGGCCTCCCAGAGTGGTAGGGTTACAGGCATGATCCACCGCACCCAGCCCAAACATCTTCTAATAAGCAACTGTAGATCTTAAGCCAGTTTCAGCCAGCTTACAGATGCTGTGCACAAAATAAATGTCTTTGTATTCTGTAGTTCACCTTTTGATGTAGAGATAAATTCCATCTCATTTTAAAGCTAAGTGAATGAGGGATGTATGTTACATACAGGTTTTCTCATTGTGCATGTGCTTGGCTCCCCGATAAATGTGTATAGATTCTCCCCCAAATCTCCTGAATATGCATGATGCCACTGTGTTATACAGACGCTGTGAGGCATAAAAGCCCAACCTGTCCCTTCCCTCGTCCAGGAGAGAATACCTCCGGTCAATTCAAGAAACTATCTCTTCCCAGTTTGCAAACTGGTATCATCAATAAAGCTTTCTTTCCTACTGTTGATCCACCTTGGTGGTCTTTTGGCTAATATACTTCTGCCTTTTTGAATGGTAATGTCTAAGGCCCACCATTATATTTCGGAAGCACATGACTTGTTTGATTTCACAGGCTTACTTTTGTCTCAGGATGAATTTATGCTTTGCGTCTCACTCATTTCTGATTTAGATCAGATGAGATTGTTGACATTGGACTTTTGGTTTGATGCTGAAACAAATTTAAGACTTTTGGAGCTACTAGGAGGGAATGAATGTACACTCATGCATTGCTTAGCAACATTTCAATCAATCATGAGCCTGCACATAAGATGGTGGCCCTATGAGATTATAATGAACCTGGAAAATTTGTATTGCCTAGCCATATTGTAGCCATTGTAAGGCCACCATAGCACGATGCATTAATCATGTGGTGATACTGGTGTAAACCCTTCTATTCTGCTGGCAGCCATATAAAAGTACAACACGTACAATTGTGTACGGTACTTAATGCTTGATAATAAGTGACTATGTTACTGGTTTATGTATTTACGATGCTACACTTTTTATCATTATTTTAGAGTTCACTCCTTCTACTCATTAAAAAAAAAAGTTAACTGTAAAACAGGCTCAGGCAGGTCCTTTAGGAGGTGTCCAGAAGGAGGCATCGTTGTCACAGGGAATGGCAGCTCCATGCCTATTATTGCCCCGTAAGACCTCCCAGTGGGACAAATGTGGAAGCGGAAGACAGGGAGATTGATGATTCTGACCCTGTGTAGGCCTTGGCTGGTGATTTTCAACTTGTGTGCCATGCTGTGAGAGGACTTTAGGTGTGCTGCAAAACTTTTTAAAGATTAATTAAATTATTTTTAAAAGAAGCTCAAAGTATAGTAAGTATATTCCTTTTTTTCATTTTTTTTTTTTAATCAACGTAATTTAAGTGGGCCCTGGAAGTGTAAGTATAGATTTAAATGTGCAGTGGGATAAAATAAAAAACGTAGAAAAATACTAGCCTAGGCTAATGTGTGTGTTTGTGTCTTAGTTTTTAATAAAACAGTTTAAAAAACAAAAGTTTTTTTTTTTTTTTGAGATAGAGTCATATTCCGTTGCCCCTGCTAGTATGCAGTATAATGATCATTGTTCACTGCAACCTCCAACTCCTGGATTCAAGTGATCCTTCTGCCTCAGCTTCCTGTGTAACTGGAACCACAGGCACCCATCACGATGCCTGGCTATTTTTTTTTTTTTTTTCCTATTTTTTGTGGAGATGGGGACTTGCTCTTGTTCAGGCTGGTTTCAAACTCCCAGACACAAATGATCCTCCTGCCTCAGCCTCCCAGAATGCTAGAAATATAGGTGTGAGCACCAGGTTAGGCTTAACATTTTTGTTTAAATGGAAAAAGTTTGTAGAATAGAAATATAAAGAAAGAAAATATTTTTATACAGCAGTACAAGGTATGTTTTAAGCTCACTGTTACTATATAAGAGTCAAAATTTTAAAACAATTTTTAAAGTTTATAATGTAAAAAATGATAAGCTAAAGTTAATTATGGAAAAAATTTTTAATTTAATAAATTTAGTATAGCCTAAATGTATCGTGTTTATAAGGTCTGTGGTAGCATACAGTAATGTCCTAGGCCTTCACATTCACTCTCCACTCACTCACTGACTCACCCAGAGCAACTTCTAGTCCTGCGAGCTCCATTTATGGTAAGTGCCCTATGCAGGTGTATCATTTTAATCTTTTATATCGTATTTTTACTGTACTTCTTCTATGTTTAAGTGTGTTTAGCTACACAAATACTTACCATTGTGTTACCATCACCTCCAGTTTCAGTACAGTGGCATGCTGCATAGGTTTGTAGCCTAGGAGCAATAGGTCACCATATAGCCTAGGTGTGGAGTAGATCCTGCCATCTAGGTTTGTATAATGACACTCTGTGATGTTTGCACAATGACACAGTTGCCTCACAATGCATTTCTCAGAGCATATCCCTGCTGTTAATTGATACATAACTGTATTCTGTACAGGAAAAGGACAAGAAGTTTGAGACACCAGGGAGGTATAATGTTATGATCCAAATAGGTCCTCTCCAAAATTCAGGTGTTGCCAATGTGACGATATTAAGAGGTAAGGCCTTTAAGAAGTGATTAAGCCATCAGGACCCCTCCCTTATGAATGAAATCAGGGGCCTTATGAAAGAGCCTTCATGTAGGGTTTCTGTCATGAAGCCCTTCTGCCTTCTGCCAGGGAAGGCACATTCCTTCCCCCCACAGGATGAAACAGTAACATGCCACTGTAGAAGCAGAGAGCAGCTTTCACTAGACAACCAAACCTGCTGTGGTCTTGGACTTCCCTACCTCTAGAACTGTGAGAAAATAAATGTTAATTCTTATAAATCACTCAGTCTTAAGTATTTTGTTATAGCCGCACAAATGAACTAGGGCATTCATTTCTCTGGACATTGGCCTATTAACACTTCACTGTCATATTAACTCCTGAGTATTCTTTTTTTTTGTTTTATAGACAGAGTCTCACTTTATCACCCTTGGTAGAGTGCCATGGTGTCACAGCTCACAGCAACCTCCAACTCCTGGGCTTTGGTGATTCTCTTGCCTCAGCCTCCCGAGTAGCTGGGACTACGGGCATCCACCACAATGCCCAGCTATTTTTTGTTGCCATTTGGCCGGGGTTGGGTTCAAACCCACCACCCTCGGTATATGGGGCTGGTGCCCTACTCACTGAACCACAGGTTCCGCCCAACTCTTGGATATTCTTAAGTCATCTGAAAAAATATTTCATGCAACTTTTTAAGTTATCTTCTCCGAATTAACTAGTTGCTGTGAGCTGTATTTCAATTGTTTACTTCTTTTTCCTCACCAGATCTGAAGCATATTAAGGTTGAGGACTGTGTTGTACTCATTTCTGTATCCTTAGAACCTAGGACTTCTTTTTAGTGCCTGATATGTTTTTTAGGAACTCACTAAATATTGGTTGATTAATGCAGTCTTAGCATGGGTTCATTCCTCCTGAAGATATCAGAAAAACACTTGTGTAATGCTAACATCAAGTTTGTATAAACGTAACTTTTAAGGACACAGCCAGGGTCACACAGCAAAATAACTGCTGAAATACCAGTGTAGGGCACATGAAAAAAGATCAAATCACCGACCAACAGGAAGAAGAAATAGGCTGTAAGGTAATAAGGTAGGAATAACATTGGTTATCCTTCATATTTCAATGACTAGGTTTTGTGGAGTGTGATTTTTTAAAAATATGCTAGGTAATCATTGTTGTAATATTGCCTAAAAAATAAAATAGACAGTGAAGAAAAGTGCTCATTGATTCCAGGCCATATATAATACCTTTGATGATCCACCTTAGACTTACTGGTGTCTGGATGACATGAATCACTAAGTGATTATGAACGGAGTTCTCAGCTCTATGAGCTGAAATTAATTTCCTCACCTATCAAGGGGGCCGGGGGGTTATCTTTTCTTCAGAGCTGCTGGTGAGGTGAGATTCTGCCAGTCAGTGCCTGGCATGAACAGGTGCTCAGAGCCCTTGACATTGTTCATTCTTCAAACCTCAAGCAACAAGCTCAGCAAAGCATTGAGCAGGCTTTCTTGGCCCTTGGGCAATAGACAACACCTTCTAGACACGGGCATTCAGAGTATCTCCTGCTGATTTTCTTTTGGGTATTAAAGAAAGTAAGTGCAGTAATTTCTTTGCCTCTGTTCCCATGGCTATTCACAGGAGGCCAGGGTCCCTAAACTTCAAAGTCACTCCCACTTTCCTTGTGCCCCCCTCCAACCCAGCCTGTACTCTGCATCTCAATTAGTTCCCACTAATTATCCACTTTTCAATTATATTACTTAATTTTAAATTAATTATTTTGTGAAGTAGCTATTAATTATACAAATACCCTGATGCCATTTTCTGCACTGTGCTAAGTGCTTCCTTATCATCTCCTAGAGCCTTGAATGAGTAGAGACATTTTCTTCCTGAAAATTACCTGACATTTTTCTAAATAAAAACAACTACCTCCCATCTCCATGTGAAAAGACGGCCTATTCTCTATCTTTGGGAAATGGAAGAAATTTAAACCCCCTAGGGGTGGGAAACAGCTATTTTAGTAATATAAATAGAGGAGGTTCTTATTGTGAATGAAGTGTCAGATTCTGAGGAATGGGATTAAAGATTTGGTGCCAGATGAATTGCAAAAGGGTTATATTAGATTTTATGTCAGCTAACATCACGGAATGATGCTGGTACAGAGTATCCAATGTCATTCTCCCCCGCTGAGTAGCCGCTGTGATGTGCCAGATCAACTTTGCTCTGAAAGCTTTCTTAAGCTTGGAAATACCTCCATCTCATCTGCCTGGATGCTTTATTTTAAAAAGCATTTCAGGGTTCCAATGGCCAAAATCTCTCAGCTCCCTTTGATCGAAGATAACACCAGGAAGGAAGGAGAATTATCTGAATAAGCTGGGAGATGACTGAGCCTAGGGTGCTTCTCACCGAAATCCCTATGGGATGCTAAAAACTGAAGAAAACACAAAATTAAAGCTGACAAGAAGATTGGCTCAGAACATATTGATTGATATTCCAAATATTTAAAGAACTAGCAATAGAGCATTAGAAAATGAGTACTCAGATGGAATAAACATCAAATAGGTGAAAAACAAGAATGACTTTATTTTTAATTTATTCCAAAGTGAAATGTTCAAGAGGTTAAAAACATGGCTTTCTTGTGCATCTAGATACAGGGGTCCTCAAACTGCAGCCCGCGGGCCACATGAGGCAGTGTGATTGTATTTGTTCCCGTTTTGTTTTTTTTACTTCAAAATAAGATATGTGCAGTGTGCATAGGAATTTGTTCATAGTTGTTTTTTTTTTTTTTTTAAACTATAGTCCGGCCCTCCAACGTTCTGAGGGACAGTGAACTGGCCCCTTGTTTAAAAAGTTTGAGGACGCCTGATCTAGAAGCTTCATTTACCACATACCTGAGAGATTCGGCAGGACGTTAAAGCTGTGTCCAAGTAGAATTCAAGAGTGTATTTAATCAGTCAGGAAAGACATTCTGACATGACTTGCCTAAGAGTTTTGGTTTGCTTGGGCTGCCATAATAGAGTACCCCAGACTGAATGACTTAAATAACAGAAACGTATTTTCTCACAGTTCTGGAGGCTGGAAGTCTGGGACCGAGTGTTGGTGGAATTGGTTCCTTCTGAGGCATCTCTCCTTGGCTTGTAGACGTCCATCTCTCTTCATGGCTTCACGTGTATGAGTCTGTGTCCAAGTTTCTTCTGATAAGAACACCAGTCACATTTGATTAGGGATTGCTCTAATGCCTAGTTTCAACTTAATTGCCTCTTTAAAGGCCTCATCTGGAGGATCACTTGAGTTCAGGAGTTCATGACCAGCCTGAGAAAGAGCAAGACCTCATCTGTACTAAAAATTGAAAAATTGTGATGGTGTAGACATGTAGTCCCAGCTACTCGGAAGGCTGAAGCAGGAGGATCACTGGAGCCCAAGAGTTTGAATTTGTAGTGAGCTATAATGAGCTGATGCCACTGCACTCTAACCCTGCCCATAGAATCTCCAAATGAGTTCTAAGGAAATGGGGGTTACAACGTCAACATAGGAATTTTGGTGGGGGTGTGGGTAGGGAGTAATGTTCCAAAATGGTTAGTGTCCTAACAGGGCAAGAAAGCTGTAATCTTTAGGGTAATATTCTTTTTCAGACAGAACTTGTTTGCAAATATACTGGACAAAATTTTTAAATTAAGAAGCTGGGCCATGATTAGTAGTTATTTGTAAACCTAAGGATCCTAGGTAACATTCCCTAGAAAATCAAATAATCCTGCATGGGATCTGTTCAATAATGACCCAAAATGACTTTAGGAGGAAATGCCCTCACCCTTTTATCGTATCCCCAACTTTTGCATAAAAATATATATATATATATATATATATATATATATATATATATACACATACATATAAAATACAGAAAAATAAAAATAAAAACAGATGAGTGGCAATGCAAGGAGTTAGGAAATTATTATGCAGCAGGTACTGGCATTGGGGAAATTGTCATTCTTTGAATTCTGCTCAATGCAATTTTTCCAAGTTGAGATTATTTGCAAAATCCACTCAATAACATTGACTCTATTTATTACCTCTTTCGATTTATATGTAGATTGAACAGTCACAACAAACTTCATAGTAAATTAGTAAAGATCTATTCTTAATTTAGTCACAGATATAAATTTAAACATTTCACTGTGGAGAAAATGGATTTGAGAAACTAATATGAATTTTTCACAGATACTTAAATTTACTTTATAAGAGGTATTTTCACATGAATAATTAATGTAGCTATTAAAAATGATTTGTCTTTATGATAACAGATCTGAGTCAGCTGCACCTCCCTAATACTTTCTTAGTCATTAACTGTGACATTAACTGTGCTGGTTTAAATTGACCTTTGTCTCACCTTAATATTGCATACTTGTCAGTTTTCAGTCCCTCCAAGGTCCCCAAATTATGACAGATGAATGAGGTATTATGGTATTTCTTTATGGTTTATAAAGGGAAAATATTCTAACATCCTATTTTTAGAAAACTTCAATCACATACTTTATTTTCCCCTTGATAGCAATAACTTTGTTATTATAATTATAAAAACACATACTAGGTCAGACACAGTGGGTCATGCCTGTAATCCTAGCACTCTGGGAGGCCAAGGCAGGAGGATCACTTGAGCTCAGGAGTTCCAAACAGCCTAAGAAATAGTGTAACCCCATCTCTTCTAAAAAAATAGAAAAACTAGATTGGCATTGTGGTGGGTGCCTGTAGTTCCAGTTACTCAGAAGGCTGAGGCAGTAGGTTGTTTTAGCTCAGAATTCTGAGGTTACTGTGAGCTAGGCTGAGGCCATGGCACTCTAGCCTGGACAACAAAGTGAGACCCTGTCTTAAAAAAAAAAAAAAAAAAGACAACATAGTTTTGTTATTAAATGGGAAATCTTATTCCTTACTCCCCTTGTATAGAGCAGACCAATGAGTAAAATTCTGCACATTTTTCTACAGATGTGGGTGATTATTTTCTTAGTAGATTTTGCTAGAAATGGAATAGTTGGGTTAAAAATCATGCATGTTTAAATTTTTAATAGATACTGTGAAATTGCTCTGTGGAAAGGTTATTCCTATTTTTCCTGCCACACACAGTGTTTTCAAGTGTCTGCCCATTTGCCCATACCCCAGTCAACAGTAGGTGTTTGTGGTTTGTTTTTATGAACCAATTTTTAAAAAACTGCTGCAAATCTAATCAATGGATTATTCTAATTTCTATTTTAGTTTTTATTTCTTTAACTATTAGAGTTGGGATTTCCTTTTAAAGTTACATAGCTTTTTTAATTACTTTTTTGAAGCGACTCTATTCTTTACTTGTTCTTCTAGAAGGGTGCTTGGTTGTCTCATGGATGTACAATCCTTTGTATAGAAAGGATTGTAATTTAGCTATTTACCATTTCAGTCAGATATTTTGCAAATATTTCCTCACTTTTCCCTTAATTGATTGATTGATCATTTTATTTACTATTGGATGAATTTTTGCTACTTGCAAAATTGTGAAATTTTTGAAATTTGTTTCTTAGAAGATTGGGACTGATGCTGTATCCTTGTTTATGTTGTGGAAGTTGGGTATTTCTTAAACAGCAGCAAACTTAGGTAGGTGAAGAAAAATCAATTGTCTAGTAATAAATAATGGTAAACTAAGAAAAAAATTACCTTACCAGAAAATCAAAAGATGGACTAATTTTCAAGAACGTATTTAAAGAAGATGGAGTAGTTAGTTTATTTTTGATTTTTCTGCTAATGTAACTGATATTTAAAAAGTTGAAGTTCCTGGGAAAAGAAAGGCTCTGGAAAATAGACTAATTTTGTCTAAAAATGCATGAAGCTCCTAGATAGTACAGCATGGTTAGAAAATGCCAGGAATTGAGATGTAGCCACAAGAGCAAAGCTAAAGTATTTTATATCACAAAATGAAATAAAAGTTTTTAAAGGATAATTTCAGCAATTTCATGGCTGTTTTCCAAGAGATCACTTACCACTACGGAGCTGCAGCTGTGACCACAAATTATCCGGGTTCCCTTGGCGTAGGATGAGAAGACAAGGGAGATCTCCAAGGTCATACAACTCCAAATAGCTAAGAATAATTTAAGGGGAACTTCAAAGGCTATAAAAGATTATCAATCTGCCTTTGCAAGGACAAAGCATGGAGTATGAGTTTGTAATCTTAAAAAATAATAAACAGAACTGAAAAAATAAAATATATTGTCACTGTTGCCATATTCTCCAACAGCCAGGTGAAAATTCTGCAGGTACCTCAAATGTCAGGTGTCCAAATATAGAAGAACCTCTATAGCTGTCCCCCTCCCTACATTACCATCTCCTTAAGTTGACCTAATTTTCATAGACAGGACATGTATTCCATGTACATATCAGTACAGTAGGTCTTGTTCCTTATGTTGACCACCTTGGCAGGTTGAGCAGTTTGCTAAAGACCCTGGGGTGATCAACTTAAAGAGGTTCGACTGTACCACCTCTGGCTCCTTCCCAAGTAGGACTTTGGGATCTTGGTTAGTTTCAGCTTCATGTGCTCAGATAGCTAAGATAGAAAGCAACTAATTGTCTCGGATTCCTGTCTTCTTCCCCTGCCTTATATCCAAATGTTACATATGACATTTCTTCCAAAGAGCTTTCCCAATCCCTGGTGAAGGTTAATTGTTCCTTCAGCTATTCTTCTAAAAGGGAGGTGCTTTTTCTGTGACTGAGTTTATTATGGTTGCTTTGCTTTTCTTGGTCCAAATACATCTCTGGCATGTAATAGATACTCACAATGATTTCCTGGGTTGAAGTTAAATCCAGGAAGGCCCATCACCCACATGATGCATTTTTAATAGCCAGAATTAGTCTGGCTGTGTTTTTTCATTTCTGCTCCTTAATCCTTGCAGATTCCAATTTTTTTTTTTTTTTTTTTTTTGATGACTCTACTCAGGCCTAGGATTCATGGGGCTTTTTGCAGCTGTTGGTAACTGTCTGCAAAATGCTGGACTGTATCCCCAGGCTTAAATTAGTCTCTGTAAATTAATAGGCCACTGTGATCACTTTTTATTGACAAATCAAAGAGCCATCTCTGATGCAAGGCATATTGTACCCTTTGTGGAAAATATTTCTGAGAACCTTTTTCATGCATTTCTAAGTGGCAAAATGAAAATGCATTTTGCCTTTTGTTTTGTTTTGTTTTTTTAGAGACAAGAGTCTCACTTTGCTGCTCTTGGTAGAGTGCTATGGCGTCACAGCTCACAGCTCCCTCCAGCTCTTGGGCTTAGGCGATTCTCTTGCCTCAGCCTCCCGAGTAGGTGGGACTACAGAAGCCCGCCACAACGCCCCGCTATCTTTTTTGTTGCAGTTTGTCCAGGGCGGGGTTTGAACCCGCCACCCTCGGTCTGGCACCGTACTCACTGAGCTGCTTTTTTAAGAGAGATGTTTCTTCTGTTTGGTCTTTTTTGCTGAAATAGATATCATATTATTTCACAAAGTGGATTTCAAACACTTCTGTGCTACACATACTGATGTCATGTCCCTTGAGAAAAGTCTGAAAATAATTTGCTGAAGCTGAGAGACTATAGCAGTCTGTTACCTCTCGGGAAAACGTGTCTAATAATTCAGGGATCAGAATCAAATAGTCAGGTGGCCGGTAAGCTGATCCTCCAGTTGTGGTAATGGAAAAGCTGAACAGCCTGGGCTCATGAGGGATACGCGGCTCAGTTCACACGGATCCTGAGGGAGAGGGACTTGATCCCGGTCACCACATAATTCCAGAACATTACCCACAAAAGGCCCTTGAATCAGGTCAATGTTTTAGGGCCATGCACAAATCACCCTTCAGACAGAGGCTTTTCTATACTCTCTTCCTTGGGGATGGACATGGTCAGTCAGTAGGCAGCAAAGGGTGTCCCTGGCCTTGGGCACAGACAAGACATTTTAGAGAAACAGCAAGAATAAAAATAGATTTCCATTGGCTCAAGACCTGAAAAGAAATTCCAGGGTACTGAGAGGCACTAAAGGCCCAAGAGGCTGGCAGGAGGGAGGGAAGGACTTAGGGCAGCCGGGAAGACTCAACTCATCGTAGCATGAGCTGCAGGCGGCCCTGAATGCCTTCAGCTTAGCGGGATCTGGGACCAGCTTTCCCTGCGTGGATAGCTCTCTTACTCCCAGCCCTCTGGTTGGGGCTCTGAAGACCTATGAGCCCAAGAGAGGGAAGCCAGGGCTTTGAAAATGAAAATGCCCTCACCTCCTGTCACCCTGCACTGTTAGCTTATTGGGAGAAGAACCTGAATGGAGCCAGTCCACACCTGCCCCTAGACACTGGACAGTGGTTACTTTTTGCTCAACACACATTGAATGCAAGCCAAACAACGAAGGTGGGAAAGAAAGGGAAAAAAGCCAATTGGTCAGGCTACTAACATTTAGGAGCACCTGCTACATCGTAGGTATTCTTTTAGGTGCTGTGAATAGAGCAGGGAAGTTCCTGCCCTTGAAGAGAAGAAAAGTCAGAAGATAGGAAGGCAGGGGAGTAGGCCGGCAGGGCCAGGCACAGGCTCACAAAGAGCAAGCCATGACTCTGTCCAAAGGATGGATTATTATTCAGTCGTGCAAAGCGGTGAACTCCCATACACACCCCAGTGCGGATGAACCTCGGAAACATTAAACTGCATGAAATCAGACGGACACAAAAAACCACGTCATACAATCCTCTTTATATAGTATGTCCAGACCAGATAAATCCATAGAGAGAGAAAGCAGATTTATGGTTGCTAGGGATGGAGAAAAAGGGAATGGGGAAAAACTGTGTAAATAAGTTATGAAGTTTTACTTTGGATTGTTAAAAATGTTCTCGTATTAGATGGAGGTATTGTTTGTACAACATTGCAAATGTACTAAATACCATGGAATTGTATGCACTGAAGTGTTTTAAAGGGCTCATTTTAGGTGTATTTTACTATGATAAAAGTACCCAACACTTAGATGTGGTTTCAATCATCAGTATTTAATGCAGGCCATATAAAACTGTCATGGGCAACTGCAAACATTTTATTTTGCATAAATGGAAACAATCTCCAAAGTGTAACAAGTGATGAATGAAGGAAGGCTTTCTGCCCTGGTGCTGGGGTGGGAGTAGTTTGACGTCCTCCATCTGTTTCAGGCCCAGCCCAAGTGCAGGTGGAGAAGGAGGCTCTTTCCTCTCATTCCTCCTGAACCCCGGGAGAGAGGCAAGGAGGCCATGAGGGTCCACACGGAGTGCTGAGATGGGGCCCAGGCCAAGTCCACTGACCATACAGGCACTACCCCAGTGGGGTCTGCACCCTGAGTTGCCACCTGGGCTCGGAAATGCATGTTCTCGGGCCCCACGCCAGCTGAACGGGCCCGCCTAAGGCTAATCAGAAGTCTAGGGGTGCGGTGCAGCAAACTGAACAAACCCAGGGACCCTGATGCGCGCTCAAGCTGAGCAGCCCTGGGTGGGAGGATCCCCCTGGGTGCCCAGACGGGGGTTGGACGGTGGCTGTGCCCACCCTGCCAGGGTGAGGGCTGCGCTGACCCGGCCTCCCTGCCCCTCCAGCGCTCGCAGGCCTCCCCCTTTCTCCTGCACCACCAGGGGCCTCAGGGGCCTCCCACACTCCCTCCCACCTTCCTGCCGCCCTCTTTCTCAGTTCGCTTCATTTCCTTACTCTGGTTTATCCTCAGCACACAAAGCTAGTCCTTCTCTCTCACTGTGGACTCTTACCACTCTTCCAGAAATACCTGTGGTCCGACATCCTTAAGGTAACGACACCTTCCTGCGGGAACAGTCGAAAGCCCGGCACCCACCTTGCTGGGCTGCACAGCCACCCGGCCCCTTCTGTGACACTCCCTTCTCCTCTCTCTTGACCCTGACACGAGGCCGCTTCAGTAGTTGTCCAGCATTCTTTCAGTGCGGTTTTTAAAAAGGCACAGAGTTGATGGGGAAGGAGTTTAAACTAAGTGACTTGCAAGTTAATAAGTTAAAATGAGTTTAATAAATCAGTTTGCAAATAAACCTAACCCTGAACTCACTGGAAGAATCTCTCTCAACAGCACTACCAGAAGTGAAAACCAGCCAAAAACAAACAAACAAACAAATGCCAAGGTTACTTATGTTCATTTAGACCTGCAGGGAAGGAGACCCGGGACTGGAAATGCATCCTGCCCTACAGAGCAAAAACACATGTAGTGTTCAGGTGAACCCAGGGCTCCCCAGGGAGGGGAGACAGAGCTGACGTCCCACTGACAGAGGGACCACCCAAACACGGAGTTTGATTCTGATTTGGGGGGCCCTTTTATCACTGGGAGAGTAAAAGAGGAGGCGGGAGAAGGAAGGACTGGGGTCTCTGCTACACCCACCCCTCCCAAGGGAGATACACAGCCTGGGAAAAAGCACCCCCTTGCTCTCCCGGGGAGGCAGATGTGCACGAAAGCACAGCAGATGCCTCACATGGGCCCAGGGCACACAGGCCCTTCAGTACCTACACTGAGACATCATGTCCCATCCACAAGAATCAGGATTCCCCTGGACAGGGGTCCCTGCTCTTGAGGTCACTCTGTCCAGCTGTCTGGTTTTATTCTAAAAAGGAGAGGGGACCTGAGAAAGGGGTATGGAAAAATGTTCTCTTGTTCGAGGGGCTATGATTTAACCCTTCACACCCCTCCCTGTGTTTCTCAGATGCTTCTTACAATGCTGCTGTTTTCCTGCATCTCAGGTTCTGACTACAATTCCTACCTGCAGGGGCAGGTGTTTTTAAGAAATATGGCCTCAAAGAAGGCCAGGATGCAGGACCAACAGAATTTTGCACTTGGAGAAGGTATCTTTGTTTGCAGCAAAGCCAATAGCACAATTGGTGTGATTTTGAGCAGAGGGGTCAAGAATCTTAATTCTGTGGTGGAAAACCAAGAAGAAAACTAAGCAACCATGGCCATACCATTCAGGCTATGTTGACACCAGGGCTGAGGCCTTAACCAGGGATGTTCCTCATCATTCACTAGACATTTACCAAACACCTGCCTTGTGCCAGGCACTGTGTGTGTGTTGGGGGGAGGTGCGATGGAAGGTGAGGTGTGGATCTGAGACTCAGGGGCTAAAGTGGGGGCCCAGATCAGTGGGAACAAGGGGGAACCCCCTGTTGTGTGCAGCCCCAGTCAGAGGGGGGAGACCAGCAAGAGGAATGAGAAGTGAGGTAGGACAGGACACCTGCAGGGTGCCAGGGCAGGCACAGGGGTGAGGCCTTTGAGAAAGTGGTATTTCATTAGTTCTAAAACCATTTGGGGTACAGCCTTCTGACAGGAAGAAAACTGATTAAATTGTTCCCTCCTTTCTCTCCCCTCAGAGGTTCTGTCTGTGCTGGCTGAGCCTCTTCAACTCTGCTTGCCTCTCTTTAAAAGAAAGAGCTACTGATGCTGGTTGCCGTGGCTCACACTTATAATCCTAGCACTTTGCAAGCCTGAGGCAGGAGCGTTGCTTGAGCTCAGGAGTTCGAAACCTGCCTGAGCAAGAGTGAGACGCCATCTCTACTAAAAATAGAAAAACAATCTGGGCATGGTGGTGCACACCTGTAGTCCCAGCTACTCAGGAGGCTGAGGCAGGAGGATTGCTTGAACCCAGGAGTTTGAGGTTGCTGTGAGCTATGACACCACCGCACTCTACCCAGGGCAACAGAGTGAGACTCTGTCTCGAAAAGAAAAAAGAAAAAAAGAGGAAGAGCTGCCTTTTGCACTAGTTTCTTCTCTTTGTGTGACAGAATGGAAGGTAGGTACGGATGATGGGACAGGAGATGTGGGGTAGAAACAGAGAATCCTAAGGCTCCCCTTTGTGGGTGACCATCTGGGTAATAGAAGCACTCAAGCTATGTAGATCTGCACAGTTGGAGAGAGTGTGTGAGGCGGAGAGACGTGGGGTCAAGCTGCCTCTCTGGCTGTTGGGGTCTTTGGTGGAAGTGTGGTGTTCCGGGGAGAACCCCAGCACTTTCAAGGTAGGAGAGAGTCACAGAAGGAAGGGAAGGCATTTGGAGAGATACTGTGTAGGTCAGTGCCTTTCAAGATATCTTGGGGATTGAGTCTCTAAGACGCTTTAGGACACCTGCATGGTTGAAAGCATTTTCAAAATAATTAAGCTATTATCTGCCTTTTTCACTCATTCCCTCTCAAGTGTACAGTGAAGTGTTCTAGAGACCAAAAGATGTGTGATACTGCCGCTAGCTAAATACAGAAGCAGCGCTGAGAACCCAGCTGTCTTCTATTAAGCCAGACATTAAAGAGACTTGCAAAAATGTAAAACAATTCTCTTCCTGTGAAAGTTTTTTTTAATATAACATTTTTTTGGCTGTAAAAAAGAAGGGTTACTGGTCTTAGCCAATGGATTTATTATTGTTTTTAAAGGGAATTAATACATAAAAGTAACTTTTTGAATTCTCATTTCTAATTTCTAACAAATAGCAATAGATAGGATGCACATATATAAAAACTCTTGAGTTTCTCAATAATTTTAAGAAACGAGAACAAAAAGTTTGGGAACTGCTGGTTTAAGTTATGAAAGTGGGCCTTTCTTCATGCTTTTTGAGAGATCCACATAAAAACTGGGTAACATGGGCCCTTCATTCTTCGGGATCAGCCATAGAAATTCATAAGGGGAGGAAAAAGAAATGTTATGTTATTATTATTATTTGAACAGTGATTTAAAAAAGATATAATATGCATATTCAGGATCGTCTAGAAAACCAAGTATTGCCGAAGATTTCAGTGTGTATTTTCATATGTTACTGGATCCTGCTGGTACGTGGTTACTGGTGAATATAACACTTACCAGTTTTTCTTTTTGAAACAGAGTCTCACTCTGTGGCCCAGGCTGGAACAGTGGTGTCAGCCTAGCTCACAGCAGCATCAAACTCCTGGGTTCAAACAATCCTCCTGCATCAGCCTCCTGAATAGCTGAGACTGAAGGCACCTGCTACCACATCTGGATAATTTTTTATTTTTAATAGAGACAGGGTCTCACTCTTGCTCAGGCAGGTCTTAAACTCCTGAACTTAAGTGATCCTCCCTCCTGCCCTCACCTCCCAGAGTACTGGGATTATAGGACTGAGCCACCGAGCTTGGCCATACACTCAACTTTTAACAAAAGGTTTTTCAAACAAGGAGTCCAGGGATATATTCTCAAGGTCACAGATTTGGAAAATGCAGCTGTATACTAAATGAATGCCTTCAAACTACATATAAATAATAAACCACAGCTTCCCCTGAAAATGAATTGTGACCTAAATTACCAATAAATGTGGCCACTGTATTAAAATACAGATGTTTTGTGGCCATCTGCTGTGTGAGGCTGACCAGCCTGCCCCAGGCCCTCTGGCACACAGAATATTGCTTGGTGGTCCCTGAAACAAACTTAGGGTAAATGACTCTTGCATGGCCAGTGTGATAACTTAATTATAAGGAAATGGGAAACTTAGAGTATGAGATCTCTAAGGTTCTTTCCAGCTGTACAATTCTGGCATAGCCAGCCCTTCAAAAGGTCTGAACTCATATCACACCACAGAGGCATAGGAGGGTGCTATGGAACTGAACGTTTGTATCCCCCGCAAATAAATGGGGCGGGACAAACCTAATGGGGTTAAGTGTTCTTATAAGAAGAGGAAGAGACCAGAGCTCACTCTCTGCCATGTAGAACACAGTGAGAATGTGGCTGTCTGCAAGCCAGGAAGCAAGCTCTTACCAGAAGCCTAACTGGCACCTTCATGATGGACTTCCGGCCTCCAAAACAATGAGAAATAAATGATTTTTTTCATTTTTTATTGAAGTGTATTTAGGGAGCATGATTTTTTTTTTTTATATGAATGAATTGCGTAGTGGAAAAGTCTAGGCTTTTAATTTGCCCATCACTGAATAGGGTGTATTGTATCCAATAGGCAATTTCTCCTCCCACACCTCCCTTTCACCCCCTCCCTTCTAAGTTCCCAGTGTGCATTGAGTCACTTTGTGTGATGATGCATACCCATTCCTTAGCCCCCACTTATAAGTGAAAACATGTGGTATTTCATTATTTTGTTCCTGGGTTACTTCACTTAGAATAATGGTCTCCAGTTCCATCTAAGTGGCTGTGAAAGACATTATTTCACTCTTTTTAATGGCTGAGTAATATTCCACAGTGTGTTTAGGTATGCATGTGTGTTTATATAGACACACGATATAAGAAATAAATTCTTGTTTAAGCCACCAGTCTGCAGTGTTTTGTTATAGCATGCTGAGCAGACTAAGGCAGGTGGCAACCTAAGCAGCCCCATTTTGGTATAAGTCATGTTAAACCAATTAGACATTGATTTTGGACAAAGCTTCACAGCCTTTTGCTAGTGATCACTAGTGGATTCTAGCTGGTTCCCTCACTCAGAAAACTTATAGAACACTTGGCACAACTCTGCCCAGCACAGTTGAAGCTGTCATTTAATAAAGGGCCAACTTGTAAGGACAAAGGCTGGGAATCAAGGTGCCTGAGGTCAGGGACCCTGTCCTGGTCTAGAAGGTTCTTTTTCCTTTAGTGTTCCATGCCCTGGGTGACTTGTCAAGAGCACAGCTCAGGAGCAGCCCTCAGCTGCAGGGAGTGAGGGGTACTGTCTGTGGAGAATTTTAAAGTGATAATAAAACCAACTAAAAGTTAGTCAGCTTTTTATTATCCCTACACTTTGACAATTCTAAACAAAGTTGGTAATAAAATACTCCTCCTGCCTCAAAATCTGTGTTGGTTTAAGTTATAAGCAATGGCTATAGGTAATGTAGATTTTAAAAATATTTATGTAAAATTAGCAGATTTATCTTACTTATCCATTGTATTGGTTTTTCTATGGCTGCATAACAAGTTGCCACAAACTTAATGTCTTAAAATGACACCCATGTATTAGCTCCCAGGTCTGTAGATCTGAAGTCCAGCCTCGTATGCACTTCCCAGCAGGGTCCTGTGCTTTGGACACAGTGCTAAAGTCAAGTGGTCAGCCAGGCCGACCTCACCTGGAGATCCTGAGGGAAAATCCACTTCCTGGCTCATTTTTATTGTTATCAGAATTTAGATCCTCACTGTCATGGTAGGACTGAGACTCCCATTTTCTTACTAACTGTCATCCTGGGGCTACTCTTGCCTCTCAAGGCCACCCACATCCCTTGCCACATGACCCCCCATCCCTGAGCCAACCACACCTATTAAATAATTTCTATCCTTCCAGTTCTGATTTCCCACATTTCTAACCTCTACACCCAGATTGAAAGGGCTCATGGGATTTGGACAAGCCCACTCAGATAATTTCCCTAAAAGGTCAGCTGATTCAGAACCTTAATTACATCTGCATTAATTTACCTCACAGGAGTCCCTACATTGATTGTTGTATCACAAGAGAAGATGCGTGTAGGCCAAGGGCCGGATATTCATGGGCCATCATAGAATTTTGCCTGCCACTACCCTTAACAAATTATGTACTCTGCATGGAATTTAATTCAGAGAACTCTCAGTTGTACAGTTGGCCCTCAGATTAGTGTGGACTCAGCTACACCCGTTCCTCTTGAGAGAAGGTTTTCTTTGTGTTCCTCTTCAGTAAGTTCACTTTGAGTTCATGTCTCATTCTCTGTGGAACTACATAGTCCTGCATTTAAACAGAAGATTTGGAATGAACACTGATCGTAAAGACCAATACATAGAATTTGAGTTACTTAAATTCTGGCACTTTATATGATTACCTGGAGTTTTTAACTTATGTTTAAAATTTAACACAGTAAAACTGAAGGCAAACTGAAAGTACAATATCTCTGTTATATGCAAATTCTTCACATATGAAATGCATGATTAGATTTGAGAAAGATTCGAAAGTGTGAATATTTAAAATGGAAATGTACTTTTTCTATTTACCTCGCTTTTTATTCAATTGTTTTTAAACTATGATATTATTTGCTACCACGACAAGCCAATTTTCAGGTATACAGTTTACTCCTTTATAAAAAAGTTCATTAATGGTGATTAAAAAGCATGAATCTATTGCTTCTTTCCATTGTTGTACTGGATATTTATTTTATGTTTTGCTATCATGATTATGTATACAAAATTCAATTAAAGGAAACATTTATGCATTTGCTCATTATCATTAGTTGTTGTATTTTGTGATTATTACTAAAAAGTGTTTTGGTGTAAATGGGGTGTGTGTGATAAAAATGAATCCACTCTGAGTGTCAAATACATAGGGCACACACTGCAGATGGTCAGACATGCTTCAAACAATGTTAGCAAAAGCTAACAATTCCTGGCCGCCTGCTATATTAAGAGGACTGTGGAAAGTACCTTGTACATGTTGGCTCATCTAATCCCTACTAAAACTCCTCCGTGGGTAAGATGCCGGCCCAATACACCAATGGTGGTGGGTTCAAACCCAGCCCCGGCCAAACTGCAACAACAACAACAACAACAACAAAATAGCCAGTGTTGTGGCAGGTGCCTGTAGTCCCAGTGACTCGGGAGGCTGAGGCAAAAGAATCGCCTAAGCCCAAGGATTTGGAGGTTGCTGTGAGCTGTGACACCACGGCACTCTACCAAGGGTTAATACGTGAGACTCTGTCTCAAAAAAAAACAACAAAAAACAAAAAAACCCCTCCATTTTATAGATGCAGAAACAACCTGGAGAGTCTCATACTTGTAAATGGAGACACCAAGATTCAAACCCACACCATGTCACTAACTGGAATCTGTTAGAAAGATCTTGATTTGCTGAATGCAACACATATTTTTCTTTTAATGATCCTGAGCCGGGGTGGCAGCATCAAGACTCTAGGACACAGCTTCTTTGCTAATACTAGCTGTTTTTTTCCTAAGCTTGGGCTGATCAGACAGATACTGACTTTCCCCTCTGGTTCCCCCTTGGACGCCTTTTTCTGGCAGCATTACCATCCCCGTGGTGCTGGTTTAAAGACAGGGCTGGCTTTAGATGTTTTTGAATATGCCTGCCTGCGTGTCGTCAACAGAGTTATTTCATGGCCAGGATTGTGTGTGGTTGACACATAGCCCCAGCACCTCCCAAGGTCCTTGGTACACAATACCAGCTTCAGAAATGTTTGTGGAACTTACCTGGCTGGCTGAATAAAAATTATTGGCTTAACAGAGTGTTTGGGAATTCTCTGGGAATTTTCTTTAATACTGTGACTGACCTCCCACGAATGATGATTGATTCCTTCCTCTGGCAGGAAGTAGTGGTTGGTTTCCTCAGCCAGAGAGATTATTTTCCCCCCCATGCAACTGTGGGTGGATTAAAATGGAAGACACAAGCCAAGCTGAGTCAGGAAGGACAGCCAAGGTCAGCGAGGCTGACAAGTCCAAACACATCGTCAGTAAGAGGACAATATAGTAATCGCTAACACCACCCATACTATTCCAGTTCACCCCTACTTCTGGTACATGGTGGGTACTCCTCTGCACCCATTGAAATTAGGCATGCTTGGCTTGGTGCCCCTAGCACAGTGGTTATCATGCCAGCCACGTGCACAGAGGGTGGCGGGTTCGAACCCAGCCCGGGGCCAACTAAACAACAATGACAACTGCAACAACAACAACAACAAAAAATACCCCGGCATTGTGGCGGGCACCTGCAATCCCAGCTACTTGGGAGGCTGAGGCAAGAGAATCACTTAAGCCCAAGAGTTTGAGGTTGCTGTGAGCTGTGAGGCCATGGCACTCTCCCAGGGTGACAGCTTGAGACTCTGTCTCAAAAAAAAAAAAAAAAAAGAAAAGAAAAAGAAATTAGGCATGTTCTCTGTGACTTGGTTTGATCATGAAATGTAGGCAGAAGCTTTGGGTGCTTGGGTGCAATTTGCCTCATTGCCTCCTCCTTATGCCACAGTGACCACAGAATTGGATATGAAGAGAGAACCTCCATCGGCCTGGGCCCCAAAATCACCTGCCAACCCATATTGGACACATAGCACCAGCAAGAAATAAACTTTTATGTATTAAGTCACTAAGACTTGAGGGATGCTTGTTACAGTAACATCACTGACTCTCTCCTGACTAGCACAGAGCAGCTATGAGGAGGCTAAGGAGGATATCAAGGGATTAAAGAATCAAGGAGAGGAGAAACAGGAAATGTGGATCAAGACATCAGCCGGGAAGGGTGTCTGAGGGGACACCAAAGCTGGGGCTGTTGCCTGTGGCCCAGCTGTACACACTTTGAGGCTCGGGCTCCTGGAGAGATACATGCAGGCCATGGAGAAGTGCTAATTTTTGAGGCATGTGTGACTGTCAGTCACTGCTGACTAGGGAAGAAGAGGCAGGAAAAGCATCAGGGAGAACGTGTGTCATGCACCAAGCAGTGTGACTCTGGAACATTGTAACACTCATCAGAATAAACGGGTTGGGATATCAACAGAGAAGGCAGACCCAGGGCCCCCTGTGTGGGGAGTCGTGCTGGGCTGACTATGGGCTATCGCGTTCTCTCTCAAGTCCCATGACTAATGCACACTTCGTTGCCACCCCTACAATAGAAAATTTCTTGTGAAACACTGGTCATTATTCATATATTCGTTCTGCAAATATTTGAGATCCTGGGCACTGAGCCTACCACAGTTGAGTAGATGGGTATCATGGGCATTATGGTCTTCCTGTAGCCAAACAATTAACAGCAGTTTCAAATACTCTGATAGAGGTAAGTACAGGTTGTCTGGGAGAAGGGCATATAAACTCATCCAGGAGATCTACAAAAAGTGAGGCTGCTAGTAACTGAATGGGGAAGTAAGAAGCTGCTGCTGCACAGCAAATGTCCCCTATGATTACAAATAAATGCCACCCTTCCTTGCAAAGGCCAACAAGTGCAGGGAAATATCAAGTTGCCAGAGGACCCAAATGTAATACAGAAAGTTCTGAAAGTCAAAGGTCTTGGAATAGAACATTCATGAGGTGAAGCCTTATGATTCATAGTCTCGGGTTCACTCTGTGGTCAAACCAAAGAAGAAAACCAAGAAGAAAAAGAAAAAGAAAAAAAAATCTGAAGGAAGCCAGGTGTCTGGAAGGAATTAACGAATTCTTTTTTTCTTTTTCTTTCTTTTCTTTTTTTTTTTTTTAATTGTGAGCATTACCAGAAACCCAAGGGACCTGAGACTATCAGAGCATTATAATATCACAATGATATTGAGGCTGGGGGCCCCTCTAGAGTTAACTCTTCCCATTCCAAAGAGTCCCACAATATCCCTTTCCCACCCCTCCACTGACCAAATCTTATCCTTTAAGGATCATTTTAAAATCCACCTTCTGGAATCATACCAGGTAAACTCTAAACAGCGGTTATCTGTTGGGAATGGAAGTGCAAGAGAGAAATGAGAAGACTATTCATTTGTCTTTTTTCAGTTTTTGTAAGCCTGTATTTATTTTAAAAAATGAAACAAATATAAGGAAAAAGGAAATTCCTTCTCATCAGTGGGAACTTCTCTGATTCTCTATTGTGTGGGGAGGGACCTCCTACCGCTGGGGCCTTCCTGCCGTCCTCTGCTAACGAACTTTGCACACTGAGCCTTTCCCTGTCTGTCATGCTCTCAGGCCCTGCCGGAGCCCCTTATAAGATGAGCACATCTCACATGCTGGTAATTGCTGAATGAGCAAAAGCTACAGGTTTATGGAGTGGTGGGAGTTTTCTGGGCTAGAAAATCATGCCTTTAATTGTGTCCCCAACTGTGTGTGGTTTTGTAAGTAGACGTAACAGCCCTTCTCCACCCTCTGCTGGCTCCTACACACCCAAGTCACGAAGAGGCCTCAGATCTTCTCAGGAAATGTGAGCTAAGAGTCCACCAGAGCTGCTGGCAATTGGGGATTCCACGGCACTTTCTCTTTGTTGAAACAGGACTCTGACCTTTGGTGTCCTGAAAGCCTGCCCCATCCATGTACGTGTCAGGGGAAACAGCTTCCCTCTGGCACCATGGGGCATTTCCCCATGAGGATCCACTGGATTTTTCCCACATGGGTCCACTAGATGGCCTGCAATGAACACAGGGACTCTGAGGAGGACTGTATTGGAACAGGAAACACTCCCTTCATCATCTGTTCTTTTGTTTGCTTTCTCACTCACTATATGTCTTCAGAAATCTCTTTAAGTATAATTGATATTTAAAACAAATAATTTGTACATTAGAGAACAGGAAAAGGGCTATATCAGAGTGGAACCTGTCAGTCTTCAAGCGGAGATTTCTGATTGTTAGCACAACAATAATTTCTGAGGGTTTGCATTTTGTGGATTACAACATAAACAACTCCGTATAGAAAGAAATAAATAAATAATTCTGAGGGCCTACTAAGTATCTATCAAACTAATTCAAAAAGAGAGAAATGACAAGGCCTAGTATTGGCGTGTGTGGGATAGCACAGGCTTGTTTGCACATTACTAGTACCCTGCATGTAGTTGTGGCTTATGCAAAGCAATATGGCCTTAGTGATGAGAGTTGTAAGATAACTCATATATATATATATATTTTTTTTTTTTTTTTCTTCTTTTTTTCTTTTTTTTAAACATACAATCCCATTTTGTCACCCTGGGTAGAGTGCCATGGTGACATAGCTCATAGCAACCTCAAATTCTTGGGCTCAGGTGATCCTTTTGCCCTAGTCTCCTGAGTAGCTGGGACTATAGGCACCTGCCATAATGCCTGGCTACTTTTTCTGTTTTTGGTGGAGATGGGATCTCACTCTTGCTCAGTCTGGTCTTGAACTCATGAACTCAAGGGATCCTCCTACCTCAGCCTCCCAGAGTGTTAGGATTAGAGGTGTGAGCCACCATGTCTGGAAATAAGTCATACCTCTTAGCCAGGAAACTCTGAGGAAAAACATTTTACAGTTAAAAAAAAAAAAAGCAATCAATATAAAAATGTTCAGATTGCTGTTTTTGTAGTAATGAAAACTTGGAAACAACTACTTGAGGAACCAAAAATAAGGGAATGACTCAGTTAAAAGTGATGGAAAACGTGACTCTATACCTGTTCTTATAAAGTTACGTTAAGTGAGTGTTTTTTCCAGTTGAAGACTAATTTTCTGGTTTCAAGTGTGAGATTAAGAGTGGGTTATTTTTCTCTGAGTAAGCCCTTATACAGACAATGAAGTATCACCAGATAGGAGTTAAACAAAACAAACTCAACAGCTGCCTTCCATAGAGACGAGGAAGGAGTGGACAGTCTCTAGGCCTGGGAGAATACCATGCAAATTTGTGGGATAGGTGCTTAGGGATATCTTAGTCTGCTTGGGCTATTATAGCAAAATGCCATAGACTGGATGGCTTAAACAACAAAAAATTATTTCCCATAGTTCTAGAGGCCAAAAGGCAAAGATCAATGTTTTGGCCCTTGGTAAGGACCTGCTTCCTGGCTTACAGATGGCTCCTTTCTCATTGTATCCTCACATGGTTTGTGTCTATGGAGGTTAGGGGTCTGGTCTCACTTCCTTTTCTTATAAACATACTAATTCCACTCTCATAACCTCATCCAAACCTAATTACCTCTCAAAGTCCCCACCTCCTAATACTATTCCACTGAATGTTTTAACATATAAATTTAGAGGAGGGGCATAAACATTCAGTTCACCATAGGGGACAATTCCATGAGCAGATGTGAGATAATGCACAAAAATAGCCCAGACCAAGGAGCTCTATGGGACTACCTGAGTGTGGTCTGGCCAGACCCTCAGGGACTGGTGTACACACCCCCAGATAAACTACCCTCTGCTTGAATTACATAACTAACAAACAGTCAATTAGATGCCTTTCATTCAGACCTAGCATTTGAGTTTAAAATCAAACTACTATGCTATTTCATGTTGCTCCATCTGGTATAAGAGAGGACTTCAAAAAGGCTCAGCACCCATAGCACAGTGGTTACAGTGCTGGTTACATACACTTTAGGGTTTGACCCCAGCCTGGGCCTTCTCAACAACAACAACTACAATGAAAAAATAGCCTGGTGTTGTGGCAGGGGCTGTTGTCCCATCTACTCAGGAGGCTGAAAATCACTTTCGGCCAAGAGTTTGAGGTTGCTGTGAGCCCTCTACTGAGGGTGACATAGTGAGACTCTATCTCAAAAAAGAAAAGAAAAGAAAAATTCATGGAAAATGGAATTAGAAAATAAATAATATAAACTTTATTTTTCAACATAAATGCCATCAAGTTCAAGACACTTTTTTAAGTGATGCTGTCAGCCATTTAGTTCATCCTTAAAGCACAAAGGATCCTGGAAATTTAACCATGTTGATATAGTTCTTTTTTTACATTATTAACTGAAGAAAAATGGATGCCTATTAAAAAATTTTTTAAGATAAAAAAAGAAATAAGTCAGAAAAAACAAAGTTGAGACTCTGAGGTGGATGCCTAATGATTTCCCATCAAAACTCTTACAAAATTGCCCTTGTTTGATGAACAGACTGAGGAGCTTTGTGATGGTAGAGAAGGACTCTCTGGTGAAGCTTTCTTGGGCATTTCTCTGGTAAAGCTTTGGCTAATGTTCTTGAAACACTCATAATAAGCAGATGTTATTGTTCTTTGGCCCTCCAGAAAGCCAACAAGCCAAATGCCTTGAGCATCCCAACATACTGTTGCTGTGACCTTTACTCTTAACCTGTCTACTTCTGCTTTGACTAGACATTTCCACCTCTTGGTAGCTATTGGTTTGATTGTGCTTTGTCTTTAGGATAGTACTGGTAAAGCTATAATTTATCTCTTGTTATAATTCTTTAAAGACATGCTTGAGGAAGAAAATCACATAAGCCCAAGAGTTTGAGGTTGCTGTGAGCTGTGATGCCATAGCACTCTACTGAGGGTGACATAGTGAGACTCTGTCTCAAAAAAAAAAAAAAAGAAAGAAAGAAAAGAAAAGAAAACACACTACATTCTGAACTCTATCATAGATCCTGGGGTCACATCATTGAACAAGACAGACATTGTATGTATCTTCATCTTGCATAATCTAGTGGACAAGGCGCCAATGCTTACACACTTAATGATGTCATGGTAAGTGATACAAAGGAGAACACAACAGTTATGAGATTGAATATTGTCTTAGTCCATTTAGTGTTGCTATAACAGAAAACCTGAGGCTGGGTAATTTATTTAAAAAGAGATTTATCTGGCTTACAATTCTTGTGGCTGGAGAGCCCAAAGGCATGGCACTGACCACTACTTCTGGGGAGGGACTTGTGCTATATTATAACATGGCAAAGAAGCAGAAGGGGAAGAGAGTACATGCAAAGAGAGAAAACAAAAGAGCAACCTTGCTTTATATCAACCCACTCTTGCAAGAACTAATCCATTCCCGGAGAACTAACCTAGTCTCTTGAGAAAGACATTCATTTGTATTAATGACCTAGTCACCTCTTAAAGGCACCATCTCCCAATACTGTTATATTGGCAATTAAATTTTGACATGAGTTTTGGTGGGGACACTTGAACCACAGCAAAAATCAAGGGTTCCTATCAAAATGAGAATGTGGTGGGAGTGGAGAATCAACGTACTCAATTTTTTTTTTTTTAATGGAAGCCGAAGGGATAAACAAATGTATGGAGGAAAAGAAGGAATGATACTGGGGACAGAGGAAGCAGCAAGTGGAAAGGGCCATTGGCAGGGAGTAAAGGAAAGCCCAAATATCTGGAATGGTAAAAGCAAAAGCTGGAGTGGGAGGGATGGGATAATCCTGTGCCTTGGAGGTCAAGTTAAGGATTTTGTTCTCTCCTAGGAGCAATGGAAAACTGTAGGGAAAATTGTTCCCCAACCTTGAACATAGGCTTGCTTTCTGCTTGAGAGACCTAAGGAGTCACAAGAATGACATGTGAGTTGTGTATGTGCAGGAGGGCAGAAAAATGACCTCTAAGAGAGAATGTATATGGGAGGTGTGGCAATGAAGATTCCCTGGAGGCCAAGTTTGTGCTCAGGTCTATGGTTTTGCAAAAACAAGGTGGAGACATTCTGCCTGATCTTCTCCATGTCCTTCTTATCAGTGCTGATACCTGATAAGCAGCTTTTATCTGCTTCTTACTGTTTTATGATAATAAATACAGACCTGAGGTTTGCTTGAGAGGAGAAAACCACTGGAGTGCTTGAAGCAGGAGAGTGACAGTGGGAAGCAAGAATGAATTGGGGCCAAACAGTCAGGAAGCAAGAGAAAATGGGGGCCTGGACAGGGTGCAGTAGTGCAGATGGAGAGAAAGTGATGAACTTTACGTTTTGAACATATAATCAATAGGACTTAGTAAAGGCTGGGACATGGGAAGTGAAGAAGAAGGCTTCAAAGATAACTCTTGGTGTTCAACTTGAGTGATTGCAGATGTTGGCTATTTTGCAGAAGGGCTTTGGAGAAGGATCAAGTTTGGAGGAGAAATGGTGAGTTTGGTTTTAAATATATTGAATAGGTGATTCCTCCAAGACTCCCAAGGATGACTTTGAACATAGAGGAGAGGTCTGAGCTGCAGGTACACATTTGGGATCAGCCGAGGAGAGAGTGCAGAAAGCCTAAGACTAAACCCTGGAGAATGTCAGGATTTTATAGGTTGGGTAGAAGAGAGTGAGGCAGCAAAAGAAACTGAGAAGTGGTTATTGAAATAAGAGAAAAACACAGTAAGTAAAGCAAGTAGACAGCCCTCAGAATGGGAGAAGATATTTTCAGGTTATGCCTCTGACAAAGGTTTAATAACCAGAATCCACAGGGAACTGAAATGCATTAGCAAGAAAAGAACAAGGGATCCCATTGCAGGCTGGGCAAGGGATTTGAAGAGAAACTTCTCTGAAGAAGACAGGTGCACGGCCTTCAGACATATGAAAAAATGCTCATCATCTCTAATCATCAGAGAAATGCGAATCAAAACTACTTTGAGATATCACAAAATCCCAAGACCAGAGATTTTGGCGTGGATGCGGAGAAAAGGGAACACTTTTATACTGCTGGTGGGAATGCAAATTATTACATTCATTCTGGAAAGATATATAGAGATCTAAAAACAGAACTGCCATTCAATCCTGTAATTCCTCTACTGGGCATATACCCAGAAGACCAAAAATCACATCATAACAAAGATATTTGTACCAGAATGTTTATTGCAGCCCTATTCATAATAAATAAATTGTGGTATATGTAATACCTTTACTTTCTAATGGGCAATTTTAGGTTCAACCGGCCCTCTTGAAAAGATGGCTAATACAGTAAATTTTTTGGTGTACGAATCCCATTACACTTACAACAATAATTTTTACGCTTTGAAATCTTGAAAGTAGAAAAGTAAGAATGCAATTTGTAGAGATGTTTGCCTTTGGTTGTCATGGCTTGTGTACCTCAAAGAATGCATATTGTTATTGCAATGGCTTGAGGTTTTCTGCTCTGCTGAAATAGTGCCACCTTCTAAGATGCACAACCCATTCTCTGCTTGCCCTTCCAACTTCATTATTCATATTCAGTTAATATTCTGGAGGCAGAAGGATCACTTACTATACACCATGCAACCATACACTCATTTAGACACTAAGTACATATCCACTAACTCATCAAGTTTATCAAATATGCATTTTTCTAGGATTTTTGAGTGCCAACACAGGATCCCAAGGATTCTCTTAAGAATATTAAAGGACAAGTTATAAATTCTTAGGATACAGGGCAAATGTGACAGCAATGTTGTATCTCTTCTGCAAAATTACATGTTTACAATATTGCACTAAACTGGGTGGGACTGCTAAGAGTGGACTGAAGGAAGTTGTTCTGAAGAGTCTCAGTTCTTTCTGGAGTTTCAGTTTGGTCTATGTCACTGCTTGTGCTGTATAACCCAAGATACTGCCATTCAAGAAAAGGTATTAATTTACATTTTCTATGACTCTGCAGGCCAAAGTTTGAACCAGGTCGTGGTATTACTCCATCACCTTCCTTTGAATTAAATCTTTGTAATGACAGCTGCAACTATATCTGCTGTGGCTTGTCTGCTGCCTGGGTCAAGTAAGTGCTCAATAAATATTTGTGAGAAGAGGTGAGGAAGGAAAGGAGGAAGGAGGGAAAGAGGGAGGGAAAGAAGGAAGGAGAGAAGGAGGGAGGGAGAGGAGAAAAGATGGAAGGAGGGAGGGAGGGAAGGAAGGAGGGAAGGAAGTAATGAAGGAAGGAGGGAGCGGAGGAGGTAGGGAAAGAAGGAAGGAGGGGAGGGAGGAGGGAAGGAAGCAGGGAGGAGAAAGAAATATATCAAATAGTTGTGACTGAACTACATTCCTTATTCAACTACAACTTCCTAACTCTCCATTCTGTTGATGTTATCATTATCTTATAGCTCATATTTCTTGTGGTTTTAGATGAGTCCTTCCCAGCTACAGCTTACCAAGGTTTAAACTAACCCTATTAGGTTTTCTATATTCTACCTCTCAGCCCAGCTCCTATTAACTTCTCTCTTCTGTCTGTTTCCCAGTTCAAACTCCCAAGAGAAAGTGGATCATGTTGGCTCATTTATTTCTCTATATTTTTAACACTGACACATCATAGGTCACTAATGGCTATGACTAACTTTATGTCAGAGGCTCACCTTTAGGCCCATCATCTATAGCTAGATTTTTTAGGGAAATGGAATATTTCCTTTACATTTTCCAGAGAAAAATGCAAAGCCTGCAAGATGAGTTCATTCAATGGCATACCAACTTTTTTAGCAGCAACATCTCATTTCCATATTGGCCAATATATTAAAAAAAGACTAATACATCTGAGGCCAAAATCATCTTATTAGGATGTCAGTGAAGCCAGTAAAATGCAACATCCATATAGCTTAGGAGACTAAGCCTGTCTCATTCCACGAAAATTGTCACAACATGAGTGCCTATAAAATCCTCCCTGCCCTCCTCTCTCTCCTCTGCAGCATCTCCGCATCAGGGAATTATGTCTCACACAATGAAAGCTTCCATACAGGAAATATTTGCAGATGTAAATATGCTCACTTCCATTTGTGGAGGCGTCATTCGCTTCATTATTTCACTGAGTGCAATTTACACCATTTTCCCTATTGCTGTGGCAGCAGTGGAGAAAAGCAGGTGTGAAATAAATTGTTTTCAAAGAGATCACTGTCCTGTGCTAGGGCAGTAAAAGGACCCTGTGTTGGGCCAAAAGTGGAAGAAAATGGGTTATTTCTAATCTTTTGACATTGGAATATGTATTTAAGTGGAGAATTTGTGACAATTAAGGGGATCAACCATGCTGAGATGGCGTAATGACTGTGTTCCTTTTGTTAATAATACTAGATTTGGTGCTCAGCACACCACTGTGTCTAACTCTCCAAGCTTCCCTTAAGCTTACAAATGATATTCCATTTATTTTAAATCGATCAAGTGTCCCTAGAGGATTTCACCAGAAACCGAAATATAATTACATAAACACACAGGCTTCCTAACCATGCATGTGTTATGCCAACAGAAAAATATATCTTCAGTACAGTGCATAAAGAGTAAAATTTATAAAATGCATTTTAATATCTTAAGAATAACAATAGTACACTTACAATTAGGCACATGTACGTTAGAGAAGAAGAAGGAGGAAGAGGAGGAGGAGGAGAAGAAGAAGAAGAAGGAAAAGAGAAGAGAAGAGAAGAGAAGAGAAGAGAAGAGAAGAGAAGAGAAGAGAAGAGAAGAGAAGAGAAGAGAAGAGAAGAGAAGAAGAGAAGAGAGAAAAGAAAAGAAACAATAGGCACAGAAAAAAATGCTTAGATTCTTCCCGGGGATGGAATTACCAAAAAGTTGCCTCTCTTCATTTAAATGAACTTCATTCTGTTTCATCATCTTCATTTCAGTAAACATACTAATTCAAATTCTAGAAAATTGCTAACTTCATCAGCACCAGGCAATGCAGGGGCCTGAGGGTATGAGCTGGTCTTTTATTTATTCATTAGATTTCTATAATGTCTCTTTTCTCAAGAGCCCCAGGCAATGTAGAGAATGTTTAACTGATGTTAGCCCAAGAATTCATGGAAATGAGAAGTTGAGCTGTGTTTGAGAAGTGGCAGACATTGAGAGAAAACCAGGAAGGAGAGAAGGAGGAAATAAATGGAGAAGCTTATGCAAAGGAGACGACATAAGCAACCTTGAAAATGCCAAAATAAAAATGCTGCATTCCCAGCGTGCACTCTGGTTTTAGTCTAGATAACAATAGGTTGACAGAAGGCCTTCTGGGAAGGAACACTCTTCTGAATCTCCTAGAACTACACATGTTGGACAGCTGCTAAGAATCTCATTTTTAACACATATGTTAAATCCACATGCTATAGGCTGACAAAATTTAGTGTCCCAATCAAATGACATTTGTTTCAGTACATTTTAAGATGTTTTAGTTAGAATGTCTTAGGAGCTAATAAATAAAGCTTCCTTTCTTTTCTCCTGGGTATGATGTGACCATGTATTTGTGTATTTTTTTCACAATCAGACCATTTGGGAATTACTGAAAGTCACAAAGGACAATGGGTAAAAGGTGGTAGACTTTATTATTAGACTGTAATACTATCCAGTTAACTGGAAACTCAACCATGGCATGCTCCCCACTGTCCCCTGGCCATGGAGAGATAGGCAAGGTTTAGGAAGAGAGTTCAGATGTAACAGTTGTTGGGCTCCTTCTATAATGCTTAATCTCTACATAGTTCATTGAATAGTAGATTCAACCAGACTCATGCCAGTTTCAACAATGACAGTAAAAAAGAAGGTAAAGGAATTATAATGAGTCCATGGGCATTAGGTGCCATTTTTGAAATTTTATTTTGTGGGAATAAACAGGAGATTGAGTAGTTTATATTTTATATCCTTGTTGATATTAAATATTTATTTGTAAAAGCATTGATAATTGCTTGATTTAAAAATTAAACATTGACATTCAAACAAGTTATGCATAAATCATCAAATCTAGTATGAATGGAGAGGAATCTAAAAGTATGGACCCTGGAATGTTTAACACTGAGAACCTGAATGATGGACAAAGAATAAGTGGCAAGATAGACTTGATCCCAGACAAATATTTCTTTCAGAACCACACTGGGGAGCCATGGAAAGAAGAGTGTTTCCTCCTGTTCCAGCATTTTAGGTCAATTTGATTTAACACAATTCATTATTTGTTGGACAGCAATGTTGCAGTTGGAGTTCACACATGCTTCTAGCCTCACATTTCCTGGAATCCCATGAGTGGGGCTGGACGAAACCTGAAGATGCAATACAATAAAAAATATGGTTGTTTTTTTCTATTTCTTTCTTTATTTTTTTATTTTTTTTGGTACATTCAAACTAGCTTTTTTATCAGAAGGTTATCATGAACTAGTGAAATAAGAATATTTGCTATTCATGAACATTTGAAAAAATGGTTGAGAAAATTAAAAGAGTGGGAAATTTTTATTCTTATTGTTCTAGGAAACAATTTTATCTTTAGTGATTCTCTGGAGAAAACTCTTGTTTTACTTCAAAGATCAATAAATGAATTTGAAGTCAGAGGAATTAATTAGTAATGGTTTATTTATTATCATTGAATACATACTTACCCAATTAATTATCTGCAAACTTATTGACCCAGCAAAATAAATGTTTAAGAATATTGATGGCAAACAAAATACTAAAGTAAAAGATTACTGAAATGAAAAGTACAAAATGAAAAGTACAAAAGAATAGCTCTTGCCTATTCTTTACAAGAAGAACTTAATGGAGTCTTTTTTTAACTAAAAGAGTTGATTTGAAAGCTGGATTAGGTTTTCTTAGAAGTTAAAATTTGGAGTAAGTGTCAAAAAAGCAGAAAAAGTGGTTCACAGTGACTCATCCAAGCATGACTGACCATCCCAGCCCAGCAATGATGCATGCTGAGTCCTAGCTCTCTGGGATTGTGTTTGAGACTTCCCTTGCTCCTGATCAGTTCTACAGCCTTCCCAATAGGTACCATGAACCCCTGGCAGCCCTCTAGTATTATATGGAAATAAATAATTTCTAAATAATGAGATGTCTAAAAGAAGGGATACTCATTTGTGTGTGAGTTCTCCAGTCATACTTCTTGGGGACATTTTTTACTTTGGGTTGTGTAAGTCAGAAGAACAGAGACCCTTACTACCAAGTGTTACAGAGAATGGTGGTCATTGTAAGAGGTAAGAAAACTTCTGTGGGTATCCCATCTGGCCACCGTCCTTGTCTGGAATTGCTGGTATACTGGCCCCTTTCAGTACAACCTGCTCTCAGGAAACTGATGCAAATGCTTATGAATTAAATAGTTCAAAATTTGCTGCTCAAAAGTATTTATATGAAGAACCCTAAAACCAGGTTATAATGGATAGGTTAAAAAATCAAGAAAATTTGAAAATTTTCTGTTCAAAAATGTCTTTTGCCCATTTTTAAATAGGATTGTTTGGTTGTTTCTTGCTGATTTGCTTGGAGTTCTTTGTAGATTCTGGTTAGTTACCAGTCCTTTATCAGATGCATGTAAATGTTTTCTACCATTTTGTTAATTGTCTATTTGCTCTTTGGATTGTGTCATTGGTTGTACAGAAGCTGTTTAATTTGACCAGGTCCCATGTACTTATTTTTGTTGTTGCTGTGATTGCTTCTGAGGTCTTCATGAATTCTTTGCATGGACCAGTACCTATAAGAGTTTTTCCAACATCTTCTTCTAGGATTCTTATAATTTCCTGCCTTAGGTTTCAGTCTTTTATCCATTGCAAGTTAGTTTTTGTGTGTGATGAGAGGTGAAGATTCTGTTTCAGTCTTTTACATGTGGCTAAACAGTTTTCCCAGCACCATTTATTGAACAGGAATTCTTTTCCCCACTGTATGCTTTTATCTGTTTTGTCAAAAATCATATGAGAATATGTGGATGATCTCGTCTCTGGATTCTTTGTTCTGATCCTTAGGTCTAGGTCTCTGTTCTTGGCCAGTATCATGCTGTTTTAGTTACAATAGCCTTCCAGTATAGCTTAAAGTCTAGTAAGGTGGTATCTCCTGTTTTGTTCTTGTTACATAAGGTCGTATTGGCTCATTGTGGTCTTTTTCTTGTCCCATGTGAAGGATTGAACTATTTTTTCCAGTTCTGAAAAAAAAAAATGGCATTGGTATTTTGATTAATGACCAACGAACTCATGAAAAAAATCTCTAATCATTTTGGAAATGCAAATTAAAGCCTCAATGAGATACCACCTAACTGCGATAAGAATGGCTCATATTAATAAGTCTCGAAACCAATGCTAGCATGAATATGGAGAATAGGAAACTCTTATACACTGTTGGTAGGACTGCAAACTAGTGCAATCTTTATGGAAAAGGATACAGGGACAACCCAAGTGCCCACTAATACATGAATGAATTAATAAAATGTGGTATATGCATAATATGGAGTATTACTCAGACATAAAGAAAAATGGTAACCTAGTATCTTTTGTGACAACCTGGCTGGAACTGGAGACGATTTTTCTAAGCAAAACATGCACTCAATTCCAGGTTGGAAACTCAAGCTGGAAGGGAGCATTGTCCGGGTGGGGAGGGGCACACTTATAACCTTGATTCAATTTGTACAAAAAAACAAACTATGTAAACAAAACATATGTACCCCCTGGTATTCTGAAATTAAAAAGGAAAAATATAAAAAGTATTCCTTTATAAAAAATTACGGTAAATACATACAAGTTTATCATCCTAATACAAAACAGAATTTAACTTAAAATTTTTTTTAACTAAGAAACAAAACTCTGATTTTGCCCATCAAATTCTCAAAAAGAGAGAAGTGACAAAATGGTGGACCTTAAATATAAGTGTGATGCTTCTGTGTTTCTTGACAGTTAAAATGGTGTCATTTTACACTCTTATAATGTCTGGGGGAAAAATATAATGTCAAATTACATAAGAAATATTTAACTCTGGTAAACTGGTTGGTGTGTCTCTGGGGCACTTAAGGACATTTTACACACTTGTATTTTAAAAAACAATTATGATAGTACAGTAATGCAACTGTTTTGGCGGGTAATAGATTCTGTTTTAGCAGCTCCTGTTTTTTCCTATGAATCCTTTTTGATTTGTTAGTAGCTACTTTTTTTCTTGCTGAGAATTCTTCCTGGACTTTCCTGTCTTTTTTGAGCAGAGTCAAATTCAAGGGTAAACATCATTTCATATTCCTAACTTCTTCTTTGTTGCCTCTTACCTGCAATGGATCTCAATAGAGACTTAATTACCCATTAACAAGTCAACATGCTAGTATTTCTAATTAATGATGGTTTGCTTATCAAGTTAATGTCCTTGCAAATTATCTCCTTCTAGAGGTTATTACAACTTGCAGATGAAAGTCCATTATTTATTATGTAGGGGGCTTAGCAGACACTAATTTTAAACTTAACAGGGTGTGGTGTCTCTTGCCATGAAAGATGGTGCTTCCAAAGTCAGTGTGTAAGACAAAAAATTGTACATAGTCAAAATTGATACCTTGACAAGTGATTAAATGGCACGGCATTAAAGACTGACATACTGGTGTCTGTTAGCTGCCCTGCCTCATCATGACCCTTTCCTCAATTGAGTGCCAGATTGTTAACATTTAGGAGACAGATTGAATGAAAAATAATGACTTTTGAACAGTATAATCACATTAAGCATGGCAAGGTGCCCACTCTATGAATAAGCATGTGAATAGTAGATTCCCATCTATCTCAAAGTCACACTAAAGCAAGCACTGAAGCAATGTAGCCTGAATTTCCTGCTTATTTAAATTATTCATTTTCTCTATCACCTCCCTTCTATCTATCCTACTTTTCTGTCTTTTTGCCAAACATGTATGGATGAAATTAAGCAAAACGAAACAGTACATGATGTTACTGTACTATCTTTTTAAGCAAAAGTAGTATTGATAGTTTCATGATTTAATTTTGGCTCTCAGATGTTTCCATATTTTTATATTTGCACTGTTTCTTGTGTTAACAAAATTCATACTCCTTAAATTCTCTGGCAAAATCCTCTATGTCAACATTTCTAAAGAAACCAAAGAACTTTACTGGAAATCAATCAGAATGGACAACCAGTCGATTATCCAAGTTCTGAGGTCTAGTGAATACTCACAAGAACCTCAGGGTTTGCCTAGAAAATTCATTTCAAGACTGCATATGGAAATATTCCTTTTATCTTTTGGTCTCTAAGTTCTACAACATACAGGCATTTCATAGGTTTTCAGAAAATGTTTGTGGAATAAAAAAGTTGAAAAGGAAGAGAGGAGGGGAAAGAAACGGTGAAGGAAGGAGAAAAAGAGAAAGTAAAGGAGGAAAAGAAAGAAGGAGAAAACATAGGAAAAGAAAGGAAATGGGAAAAGGGAGGGAAAGGTGCTCATGGGAGGGAAGTTCATGAGTCTGCCAGCTGCTTCTATATACTTGGAACTCTATGACCTTGAGCAAGTTACATTTCTTGTTTGAGCATTAGTTCTCTCAGCTCAGTAGACAGGAATAAAATGTCTGGCATGCAGTGATTCAATAAATGAAAGCTGTACCTGCTAAGCACTTATCACTGGTCCAAACTTGGGATTTTGATTGCATTGAATCTCCACATATATCTGTTCTATCCATAAAAGGTAAATATATAAACATTTATGTGTAGAGCTTAAAGAGTTAGCTAGTAAAGTGTCATATTGTTGTGAACAGTCTGACTGCAAAGACCATCCCAAAGCAGGCAAAAATCTTCTGAAAGTCTTTCAAAAGATGCTTCCCTCACAAGTAAAAAGCAAATAATCAGGAAACAATACTGGCACAAAGATTTGGGGTTAGGCAAATCATTATTAATACAGCTGCTTCTTCTTTCTTGTACCACACATTTAGTATGTACAGGAGTCATCCTCACATCATCACAGTTGGGAAAATGTTCCTCTTCTCATTTTTCAGACAAGAAAATAGAATTCAGAGAAGTGCATTCACTTGGAGGTGTCCTTGGGGACCTTTTCTGTTTTATGTGATTTGAAGCCCTGACAAGTCGTAGTAAAGAACCCTGTATATTATGTTCCAGGCACTGTTCTAAGCATTTTCACAGGCAGTAATTCATTTCATCCTTACTGTGACTCCTCAGGGCATATAGTGAGGCCCAGAGAAGTTAATATAACCTGTGAGTAACAGATGGAGTTGGTATTAGAACAAACACAATCTGACTCCAATGCCTTTGCTCTAAACAGCTACACTGGTTGGTCTGATCTTTTTCCTCATGTTGAGCCTAGCTTAAAGAACTAGTAGGGAGCTGGGACAACAGAACATGGACAGTGAAACTAAAGTTGAGCACGCTGATGTGTAAATCAGAAAATATGGGTCCTGTCCTTCTTCCCTCCCTAAGCCTTAATTTCTTCATTATAAAATATCTTGCCCAACTAAACCACTTCAGTGAGGATGATCATGTATACGAATACTTGGTAAAGAAACTCAAGCCCAAATCAGACTGTCTAGATTTGAAACCTGGCTCTACAACTGAGTAGCTATGAGACCTTGCTTAAGTTACTTAACATCTCTCTGTCTCAGTTTCCTTATCTGCAATATGAAGATCATAAGGGTATGTACTGCATGAGGTTGTTGAGAGCATTATACACTCAGTGGCTATAGAATAGAAAGCATGCTATGGTATGGGCTACCATCACTGTGCACTAAGAAGAATGTATACATTTAGAAATGGAAATCTATCATCATGAAAATTTAAATATGCAATGTTAGCGATCCCCGTTGCTACGTGAAGCTGTGTAGATTTTTATAAAAGTACTGGAAAACTGAGAGAATTGAGAGACATGGCATGAAGAGGAATATAGTATATAAAGGTCTTTCAAACATGGATCTTTCATCTGCTCTCTGCTATGTTGCCTGAAAGAAAATAGTTTCAAATATATATCAACATCATAGTTGATGTTGGCAGTCTTGAAATCCAAGTCCACATCTTGTCTGGCTTACTTTCAAATGTTTGCAATGTCTCCCCTGGTGGTACAAGAAAGATGGCAGCTGGAACATCTGTTGACGAAATAAGCAGAAGAAAGGTTCTTATTTCTACTGAGGCCATCGGTTGTATAGAGTAGAAAGTTGGCGTGTTTGGCAAACATCATGCCACCATTTTTAGGACATCCTCATTGAAAATGGAGTTAAAAGGGACGAGAAGTTTAGAGGCAGAGAAAATAAGGTGACATCACTGGAACTTCCCTATCAAACTACACCCGAGGTGGTCCTACCTCTGAACATCTCAGTTATAGGACAGTAAATCCTTCTCTGTTCCCTGTCTCTTTGTCTCTCTCCCTCCCCTTCCTTGTTCCCTTTCTCCCCTATCTCTGCTCTTGGTGGGATTCTTGTTATAGTGAAGTGTGCTCTCAATTTTTCCTATGTCTGGTTCTAACCTTCACAAAATTATAGAAACCTGCATCCTTCTGTAAGGCCTATCGTCCTATTCAAAAATCTAAGCATAAGACTTCAGAACAAGTGAAAGACCATCCACCAGCTCAGACAGAATCTCATTTTCCTGCAGGAATAAGTTCTTCAAATTAATAAAAATACCCATGTCTATATTGTGTAACACAAATTCATTTTCCTAGGTTTATAAACCTCCCAATAGATACCCAACTCTATTATTATAAAAAGCTGTGAGTTTTTATGAAGCTATACTGAAAAGGGGAGTAACAGATGCCTCCCTAAGTGATAAATTCATGCAACCCATGGGTCTCATTCATCATATTGGAAGTAACACAAGGAATATTGAGGGTATGGGGGAAGTGAGAGTAACAATGAGGGGTTCTTTACAAATCATTTCACTGTTCTAGCAGAACCAGGAAAACAATAAGCCAAGCTTTTATTGTGTCCATCCTGCCTTTCAGTGAGAGAATGCAAACCTAATTATATTTGGAAAATGGTCTATTATCTTGCCCTCACTGAGGAAATAAGTCCTACAGTACACAGGGCTTCCTGGTAGTCAATATCCCATTAAGAATTCCTAATGAAATAATCATAGCTACTAGGGTAATACACCTCACAGTGACATTTATAGAAATCCAATACTACTACCTATCTGTTCAGATTATTTTCAAAATTCTGGGTTGATTGACACATAATTAAATGCTAAGAAAAGGAAAGGAGAGAGCCATGAAATCTAGGGTTTTTGGCTTGCTTTCAGACATTAATTGCATTTGCTCATTCATTATGTATTTATTGAGTATATAGTGCATGTCAAGCACAGTTTCAAGTATTGGGGTACAGCAGAGGCCAATGCAGTTAGGCCCATTGTTCACATGAATTCACTTTCTAGTTGGAGACACCTTGAAGGCAGATAACCAAATAATCATGAGTGAAAATACAAGACAACTTCAAAGAGTGTGCATGCCTTAATAAATATGAATGATGTAAGGAAAGAGTGACCACTGGGGGTTGGCATCTTCAGACAATTAATTGATTGCAAGCCTAGAAACCAACTCTGGATATCTTTAGCACAAAACAGGTTTTGTAAGAAGTATAAACCTACCACATTTTATTGCACTTTGCTTTATTATGCTCTGCAGATATTGTGTGTGGATGTTTTAAAATTGAAGATTTCTGACAATCCCGTGGCAAGTAAGTCTATCAGTGCCATTTTTTCCAACAGCACATGCTCACTTCATGTCTCTGTGTCCCTTTTTTGTAATTCTCACAATATTTCAAACTTTTTCATTATTATTATATCTGTTATATGATCTGTGATCAGTAATCTTTTGGATATTACTATTGTAATTGTTTGGGGGTACCACAAACTTCACCAGTATAAATGTCAAACTTAATGGATACATTTTGTGTATATTCTGATTGATTCACTGATCAGCTATTCCCCCATCATTCTCCCTTTCCCAGGGCCTCCCTGTACTTTGAGATAAAACAATATTAAAATTAGGTTAATTGATAACCCTAAAGTGGCCTAATAAGTATTTAACTGAAAGGTAAAGTCACAGCTCTCTCACTTTAAATCAAAAGCTAGAAATGAGTATGCTTAGTAACAAAGACATATTGAAAGCTGAGATAGGTCAAAGGCTAAGCTCCTTACACTGAACAGTTAGCTGAGTTGTAAAAAGTTTTTGAAGAAAATTGAAAGTGATACTTCAGGGAACACACAAGTGATGGGAAAGTGAAACAGCCTTCTTCCTGATAGGGGGCAATTTTGAGTGGTCTGGATAGAAGATGAAACTAGCCACAACATTCCCTTAAGCCAAAGCCTTGCCAGAGCAGGGTCCTAATTCTCTTTAGTTCTGTGAAAGCTAAGTAAGATAAGGAAGCTGCAGAAGAATAGTTTAAAGCTAACAGAGTTTGGCTTGGGAGATTTAAGAAAATAAGTCAACCCTGTAACATAAAAGTGCAAATTGAAGCAGCAAGTGCTGATAGAGATGCTACAGCAAGTCAGAGGATCCAGCTGAGATCATCAGTGAAGGTGGCTTCACTGAACAACAGATGTTCAATGGACACAAAACAGCCTTCTACTGGAAGAAGAGGTCATTGAGGGCTTTCAAAGCTGGACAGGGGAAGTCAATGCTTGGTTTCTAAACTTCAAAGGACAGATGGACTCTCCTGTTAAGGGCTAATGCAACTCATGACTTAAAGTTGAAGCCAATGTCATCTACATTTTGAAAATCCTAGGTCCCTTAAGAGCTAGGATTTGCTGCATCAATCAATGAACTACTACCCTGCTCATGTTTGTTAAATGGAACAACAAAGCTTGGATGACAGCACATTTGTTTACAGTATGGTTTCCTGAGTAGTTTAAGCCTACTGTTGAGAACCTATTTCTCAGAAAAAAAAAAAAAAATTCTTTTCTGAGTATTACTCATCATTGACAATGCACCTTATTACCCAGGAGCTTTGCTGGAGACGGGCAAGGAAATGAATACTGTTTTCAAGCCTGCTAATACAACATCTATTTTGCAACCCATGGATCAAGGAGCAATCTTAAGTTTTAGATTTTAAAAATTACATTTCATAAGCTGTAACTGCCATAGGTAATGATTCCTCTCATAGATAGGAGCAAAGTAAATCAAAAACTTTCCAGAAAAGTTTCATCATTGTAGGTGCCATTCAAAGTATTTGTGACTCACAGGAAGGGGTTAAAAGATTAATATGAACAGGAGTTTGGAAAAAGTTGATTCCAAGTCTCATGAATGACTTTGAGAAGTTTAAAACTTTAGTGGAGTATAACACTGCAGATGTGGTGGAAATAGCAAGAGAACTAGCATTAGAAGTGGAGTCTTACCTATAGCCACACCATCCTCAATGTGCCCTATCTCATCTGACCTTGGAAGTGGAGTCTGAAGATGTGACTGAATTGCTGCAGCCTCATAATAAAACTTGAACAGATGAGGAATTGCCTTTTATGAATGAGCAAAGAAAGTGGTGTCTTGGTGAAGATGCTGTGAACATCATTGGAATGACACAAAGGATATAGAATATTATATAAACTTAGTTGATAAAGGGACAGCAGATTTGTAGAGGATTGACTTCAGTTTGAAAGAACATACCATGGATAAAATGCTTTCAGATAGCATGGCATGATACAGAGAAATCTGTTGTGAAAGGAAAAGTCCGTTGATGCAGCAAATTTCATTGTTGTCTGGTTTTAAGAAAATGCCACATCCACCCCATCCTTCAACAACTACCACAGTGATCAGTCATCAGCCATCGACATGGAGGTAAGATCCTCTACCACTTATAAGATCATGACTGGCTACAGCATCAGATGATTGTTATCTTTTTTTTTTTTTTTTTTTTTTTTTAGCAATAAAGTACTTTTATTTTATTTTATTTAGAGATGGCTTCTCACTCTGTCACCCTAGCTAGAATACAGTGGTGCAATAACTCATCATATATCCCACCCCACCCTCCTGACTAATTGTAACTACAAGCACACACTGCTGTGCCCAGCTATTGTATTGTATTGTATTGTATTGTATTGTATTGTATTGTATTGTATTGTATTGTATTGTATTGTATTGTATTGTATTGTATTGTATTGTATTTATTTTTTAATTTCAGTTTAATATGAGGGTACAATTAGGTTCGAGGTTTACATTTGTTAGGTAGAGTCCCTGTTGCAGTTGTGTCCTGCACCAAAGGTATTATGCCCTATACTCTTATATTATGCCCATTAAGTGGGAGCACACTAATCCATCTCCCTCCTACCTTCCCCTCTCCATACTTCCCCCCCCCCCCCATCTTGAATTGAATTGAGTTTTTCTCTTATGTGGGCATGTATTAGATCTTCTACTAGTATCATATTGAAAACATTGGATACTTGCTTTTCCATTCTTATGATACTTTATACTAAAAAGAATGTGTTTCAACTCCATCCAGGTTAATACAAAAGATGCAAAGTCTTTCCACATTTTTATGGCTGAATAGTATTCCATGGTGTACATATACCACAGTTTGTTAATCCATTCCTGGGCTGATGAGCATTTAGCTTGTTTCCACATCTTGGCAATCATGAATTGAGCTGTGATAGTGCAAATGTCCTTTTGATAATTTTTTTTTTTTTTTTCTTCTGGATAGATGCCTAGTAATGGAATTGTGGGCTCAAATGGAAGGTATATTTTGAGTTCTTTGAAGAGTCTCCATACTTCTTTCCAAAGAGGCTGTATTAATTTGCAGTCCCACTAAGAGTGTAAAAGTGTTCCATTCTCTCCACATCCATGACAGCATTTGCAGCTTTGGGACTTTGTGATGTGGGCTACTCTCACTATGGTTAGGTGATATGTCAGGGTGGTTTTGATTTGCATTTCCCTGGTGATTAAGGATTATGAGCATTTTTTTCATATGTTTGTTGGCCATTTGTCTTCTTCAGTGAAGATTCTGTTCATGTCTCCTGCCCAGTGTTACATGGGATTGTTTGCCCTTTTTCTGTTGATTAATTTGAGTTCTCTTTATATTCTAGTTACTAACCCTCTGTCAAATTCTAAATATCTTTTCTCATTCAGAAGATTGTCTATTTACTTTAATTGTTGTGTCCTTAGCTGTACAGAAGGTTTTCAGCTTAACTAAGTTTCATTTATTTATTCTTGTGGCAATTGCCACTGAAGTATTTTTCATAAAATCTTTCCTCAGGCTGACATCCTTAAGATTTTTTTCTATTTTATTTTATTATTTTATTTTATTTTATTTTATTTATTTTATTTTATTTTATTTTATTATTTTATTATTTTATATTTTATTTTATTTTATGGGTCTTGCTATGGTGCCATAAGCTGGTCTTGAACTCCCACCATAAAATGATCCTCTGTCTCAGCCTCCCAAAGCACTGGAGATTACAAGTGTGAGTCACCACACCTGGTTGACTGTAATAAAGTATTTTTTTTCCTTTAAGTATCAACATTTAGGTAAGAGCCTCTGCCACATTGGTATCAACATTGTTATTTTAGGTATAATAAACTATAGAGAGCAGGCTGTGAGAGGGCAGAGCCTTCACAGCCTGGGGAACATTCAAAGAATGAACCCCCAACTGCTTCTCCTCCATTCCCAAAACAGCCATTTTCCTTTCTTCATTCTCCCTCTCCCAGAAGCCCTTTCTTTGTTTAGTTAACTATGCTGAGATCCTTGAGATCTCTCCCTTCTTTCTCCTTGTCATATGCTAACAAAGTTAAGTAGTAACCACTAAGTCACATAGTTCTTTGCTTTGTCAACTATGCTGAGATCCTTGTGATCTTGCCCTTCTCACTTCTTGTCGTATGTTAATGAAGTTGAGCAGAAACAATTAACAAGATGGTTTGCCTTTGTTAAAGTCATTTACATTTTCCTATTGTACTGTAAGACCAAAACTATGTTTTTTGTTTATGCTATTTCCCCATTTTGTCTATGCTACTTCCCCCTGGACAACCTTGTACAGATACTATAAAATAAAGCTGATTTTGTGCTTTGGGGCTGGCTGTAGCTATCAGCTCAGTCAGTCCTCCCAGTCTCATCCTTTGTTTCTGTGTCTTCTCTTGTGTTGTGTTTTCCTAATTCCCCACCAATTCCACGCTGATGTAAGACAATATATTGTAAACATAATTTTTGTATACATTGAGAAACCAAAAAAATTCTGTGCTTCATTTTATTGTGGTATTAGCTTTATTGCAGTGGTCTGGAAACAAACTCACACTATCTCCAAGACATGAACATGGACATGAATGCTGGAGAAATAAACTCTGAAGATGAAGAGGGATAAAAAGGTCATAGGCAGCAGGAACTAGCCATGATTGTTTTTGAAAAAGCACAGGTGCCAGCAATGTAATTTGACCTTTCAAGTCACATTCTCCATGTTGCCATCTCCCCAGGAATACGAACTGTCCTTGAGTTGCCACATGTTCCCTTAAGACACAAAGCCCTTGATGAGTTCATTGGCATGGCCAGCCTACCACAGGCTCATACCTATACCTCAGCTGGCATGGAACAGGAAGAGGGATTCTATGCTCCCTTGGGCTTTTCTAGTACGTGGCTGTGGGTTCTGCTTTCCAACATGATTCAGACTGAGAATCATTCACCCCAAGGAAGAATCATGTTCAAATTCAGTATTTCAAAAAATGCTTAATAACTACCCCATGGATGTTTGCTATTTAGCATCAGGAATATGACCAAAACATTATCTTTCTTGGGACTACATATAATTTATTAAAGAACAAATTTCAGAATAATCCAAAAGTTCCACCTGTTACCACAAAGAAGAAAATAATACTTGTAAGTAGCATGTATTTAAAAGGCCTGGTGGGTGAAAGAGGCAGGTAAAAATAATCGAGTTAATGGTAAACTGTGGCTTACAAAAACAGCATAGATCCCCACGGAAACAATACCAAAAGAGATAAGAAATACCGGGAAAAGAAAATACACTTGAGCCCCTCTGCCTGGCTCACAGTAGACCCAAGTACTTTTTCAGAGTTTATTTTATGGATGGCATGCCTGATTATAATGTTCTGAGCATTATTGAGCTCCCACCCCTTCTAAGATTGTAAAGCTGTCTTGTTGCCATAAAGTTAAAAAATAAAATAGCATCCTTTTCAAGGAAGTTAAAGTCTCTATAGTCATTCACACCTGAATTGTGCAAGTGATTCAACCTAAGTCTTAGGTTAAAGTAAAATGATAATAGAATCAAACTGATAGCATTATTATAAGAATCAAAATGAGCTAATACATGGAAATTAATATCTAATGCCTAACATGCGGTAAGTGTTCAATAAATGTCAATTCTTGCCTTTGCAAAGAATATTTTACAGCTTCTAAGAGTTGCCAGTTATGTCTCAGAATTGGACACAAATTGGCCAACTAATAGATATTCATTGATATAAAATATCTGCTTAGAATTACCCACATAGAAAAAAGATTTTAAAACAAACACACCCAGGAAATAACTTGAATAACCCAATGTAATTCATTTCTCATCTCAGTATAGAAGAATCTCTTTGTATTAATAGGATCCTGCTCAAAAGCTATTTCCATGATTCTTCGGAAATTGGTAGAAACTCCACAAATATTCAAACTCATGTTAACCACAATCCATGTCTCTGATGGCCAGCTGCACTGACTGTGGTTCTGGTCTATTTTCCCCCAGTCACTTCATGACAATAGAAATCTAGTTCCAAATAATCATAAATAAAATTCACAATCTATCCTTACATGTTCTGCTGAAACCTCATTTATGAGACTATTGGAAAAAATGGAAAGGTGGTGGTTAAAATTTTATGCAATAAGGGATATTTTATAGAAGAGAAATACAGCCCTTCAAAACCAGTGTTGATAGCATAAGTTATCATATTTATTTACTGTCATGTGTATGGTTTATATATTCTGCTTGATACTTTATAAAAATATTTCACACAAATTCTCAACCTTATAAGAGAGGAGCAACACTTGTCTTATTTATCTTATATTTTAATTTTTCATAACAGAGAAACATTAATCAGTAGACCAACTAGAGAGGAAGGCAGAAGACAAGATTTTTGAATTTTTAACGAGAAAGCATTCATGGGGAAGATAAAAACAACATGCATTAAATTCTAGGTCAGAACTCTATAGAGTATATATTTTTTCCTGAAAAAAAAAAAAAACAAAAACAAAAAAACCCCCACCAAATTTGTAATAAACCACAAGTGAGGGTTTGCTTGACTTTGCTATATTTTCTGTAGACTATCAAGTAAAACATCTTTAATATCAAGATTATTTTTATCTCCTACATTCAGCCAGGGCTTATACTCTTCTCTGCAGGACTCTTTTATGGAGCGAAAAAATTGAATTTTCAGCCTTAGTAAGGAGCAATCAGAAATCAGATCTGAGAAAGACTCTACGCCCATTCAGTTCCAAGTCAGAGATCCAGCAGGAAGTAGCTTAGTTTTGTTTTGGTTGGTTCTTTTAATGTGGTTTCTAGTAGATAATCAGGCAGTTTGCCTAAATTCAGCTTGTATATCCCTGAACTATAACTTTTCTTTGTGTTATTTTGGCCACTAGCTTTTTAATGATAACTTTTTTTATCCAAAATAGAATGATCTATTTCTTCAGTCATTTGTTCATTCTTTCATTCATTCATTCATCGATTCAATACATATTTGAAGATAAGCCTGTGCTAGGTAGGCCCTGCCCTCTAGGAGTTCTTAAAGAGTGAATTTTCAAAAAATTAAAAACTATGTCCATGATTTCATACTCTGACCTATTGTTCTCATTGCTTAGTCTAGAGTTAAATTCTAGAGGAGTAAAGGGAACGCTTTGAATGGTACTAAGTAGTCATGTAGACCAGAAATCCATGTGTCAATAAGCATTAGCCCTGACATTACCTTCCCCTAGGCTAGGACCTTAGACAAATAAGTGAGGCTATCACTTGTTTGCGTGATTTGAATTCAACACCTTTATCTATAAAATAAGTAGGTGGAATGAGGTTTTCTCTAAACTCTCTTACATTCTAACATTTCAAATAAGTTTGTGTCTCGGATATAAGTCACTTCTCTTATACATGAGGACTTTCTCAAGTCCTCCCCAACTAGTAAATGGAAAGTAGAGATTAAAATCTAAGCCTCTTGCCATTCTTTGCCAAGCTAGAAGCAACATCAGGTAGGGAAATGATTCAGCACTGCCTACAGACATGAGTTTTTGGTAAAGAAGTTGTGTTGTTTGCTTGTTAGTTTATTTAGTTGAATTAGTTGACAGTATTTAAGCATTGGGAGGTTTCATAAAGTCTTGTGAATTCATGACCACTCTTATAAAATAAGAAGATCTAGCAATACTGTATTTTATTCCCATGTGTTGATAATTGGCTGGAGATAAGTAAGGACTACCCTTTCTCATGATCTTCTTAGTCATGTTTGCTATAATCCCCACTACCGCCTATAAATATATGGAGCTTTCTTACCTTCTTTGCACTACTTGCCTTCTTCTTTAAGGCAATAGGTTTGCAAATCATCTACTAAAACATAAATGAATATGTGAGTTTGTGTGTGTATGTGAATGTGTGGGAGTGGAGGAGTAGAGAATACATCTTCATGTAAAATTTACAACTATATCTAAAATAAGAAAAAAGCTACATAATGATCACTGATGTGTTTTATTCCCAATTAACAAGCAATTAAAATTTTAGACTTAATCTTTATTTACTTCATTGAATGGGCAAAAAGAAATGGAAATGCCATACAGAACTTAGTTATCATTTAAATTACTTATCAACATTAGCTTTGCAGGTACTTTCCCTTTCTTTTGTTCAATCTAGTAACCACAGTGTGTATAAAGAGTTTCAGATAAACACACTGAAAGGGCAGAAAGCTTTGTCATGAGAAACAATATGTTTTCTCTAATGCTGCCTGTGTGTAAAGGATCACAGGGCTAAACTGGATCATTTTCAATCTACTTACACACTTTGAACTCAGCTTATCTTGCTATCAACTCACATTGGTAAATTAAAGAAGAAAAACGGAAAACATTTTCATCTTGTTTTAGTTCCATAATTTTTTTTAAGTGAAAGCCATTTTCCGTATCATTTTACTACCTATGTATTTAGTATTTTACTCCTGAGTCATTTCACCATGATTTAGTATTATTTTCCCCTGTTTTTCTGTTTCCTTCATTCAGTGGAAGAGAAAAAATTTAATTACATGATGGTAGTAGAGATTGAGAATGTGTTTAAGAGAAGACATTTTCTTCTCATTTGAATTCACTCTACACATTTTTCTTCAGTGTTCAAATGAAAAAGCAACCATTCATTGTACCTTAGTCTTCCTTACATCTATATCGCTTTGCTTCTTCCAAGGAAATACACTTTTACCACTCCAAGTTTCCTAAGAGTGATTAGTCTTTCCTGTCCTTGAGTTGACTAGAAGGAGTTAAGAGCAAAAAGTTAAGATATTATCAGTTTACCAGACTTGTTCTTAACAACTTGTTTGAAGAAGAAACCCTAGAAAAAGGCATAGCTTGAGCAGAGTTACTTTCTATCCAAGAAAGTTTTTTCTTTAAGGCAAAGATACTTCTCTATCTTTGTGAAGGTCAATCATTTGAATTCAGCTAAACCTTTCTCAAGATGATGATTTCTACTTTGGTGCCAAGAATTTCTACAAATGTTATGCAAGGTCTTAAAATGTCCCTCATCTTTCCTCTGACAGCTTGTTGTTCTGCATCATTTACTGCTTTCAAACAATGTTTTTTAAAGAGATGGCAGTTTTGCTGAGAAGAAGTGACAGTACATGTAAGACTTTTTTTCTTCCTCATCTATAGATAAGGAAGGTGTGATTTTGAGATTGAGTTTATTTCCCCTAGCATCTGAAAGATGAGTTGCCCACAATGTGCAATTATGTGGCTCAAGACAAGTAATTTCACAGATACAGCAGTAACCAGCTCACTGGAGAACAGACACTGGTGACATTTCATGAAAAGGTGCATGATGCATAATTCAAGAAACGTAAAGACTTTGGGAAGAATTTTAGAAAGTATGACTATTTCTATTCAACCCTAGTCACACAATCTTTCTGTTCCTATATATCAATTTGTTTGCTTTTCCCTTCATCATCATAAAGAATTTCTGGAGCAGATCAAGATCCATTGGTAATGGGGAAGAAACATGCTTTCAAGTTTGGGGGCAGTATCCATCACTATTCATTCTGGCATTTTAATTCAAGGGATATTTCTTTTTAAGGTAGAAATAAAAAGAAAAGAAAACTTATTAACATATTACCAAAAACAAAAGGATTTGTCAAGATGGTAGTTATAAGTACAATGCTTAGCAAAAGCAAACAAATAAACAAAATCAAGGTGATTTCAGTATACTAGGATTCTAGACTATTATTTGCTGTCAAGAATCTATGCTTATTCCTTTTATAAAAATAATTTTTAAAATAATCTTTACATGGTTTTGCTTCTAATTCTTTAATGGTATTAGCTTTTTCCTCTGTTAGTCAAGCAAGCTAAATTAGATGTGTGAATATTTATTAAAATTATGTTTTTATCCCTATTGATTTAATCTCTTTTTTTGAGACAAGGTCTTGCATTGTGATCTGGGCTACCATGCATGGGCATCACAGTAGCATTATCCTAGCTCAAACTTCTGGGCTTAGGCAATCCTCTACCTCAGTCTCCCAAGTAGCTGGAACTATAGACATATGCCACAACACCCAGCTAATTTTTCTTTTTCTTTTTCTCTTTCTTTCCTTTTTTTCTTTTTCTTTTTGAAACAGAGTTTCACTTTCTTGTCCTTGGTAGAGAGTCAGAGCTCATAGCAACCTCAAACTCTTGGGCTCAAATGATCCTCTTGTCTCAACCTCCCAAGTAGCTGGGACTACCAGTGCCTGCCACAATGCCTGGCTACTTTTAGAGACAAGGCCTCATTCTGGCTCAGGCTGGTCTCAAACCTGTGAGCTCAGGCAATCCATCTGCCTCAGCCCCTCAGAGTGCTAAGATTATAGGCATGAGCCACCTCACCTGGACCCTGGCTAAATTTTTGTTTTCTTTCTGTCTTTTCCTTTCTTTCTTCCTTCCTTTCTTTCTTTCTTTCTTTCTTTCTTTCTTTCTTTCTTTCTTTCTTTCTTTCTTTCTTTCTTTCTTGTTATTGTTGTTTTTTTAGCCTCAAGTGATCTTCCTGCCTTGGCCTCCTCAAATTCCCATTGATTCTGTTTTTAAAACCATCAAATGCTTACACTTGTAGTTAATATATATTTATTTAGATATTTATTGTTCACAAATGGGCCCTTGAAAATAATCTTTGAATTTTGATTGATGTAGATGTCATATCAATTCATATAACTGAGAGTCTGCTCTACTTTGGCTGCCTGTGTGGATCAAATACACTAACAGGCATGCCTTTAGCTCATATAGAACCAATTATTTTGTTTTTATGTTCCCTCTTAGTTGTACTATATCCATATGCCTTCTTTCTTCCTTTTAGCCAATATTTATTGAGTACCTATTATGGGTCAGGCTGAGAGTAAAGCAAAATTGGTATATCCATAGGGCTTACAGTCTAATAGAAAGGGATACGAAAAATAAATATTGTGTGACTCTAACAACGAGCTGAGTTTGATAAGAAAGAATAATGAGGCAACAAGTCAAGTAACCTATGGAAGATGTCAGGTTGCCCATGGGGGGGGGGGGAAGAAAAGAAAAATAGGCATTGATATCAGGAAATTAAAATTCATAAGATGAGGAACAATATTTTTGTTAATCATTTTAAAAGGTCAAGATGAACAAGACTATCATATTGTAAACATTATAAAGAAGCACCTCAAAGCATCTTTTTCACAATTATAGATTGAGGCAAAACAAAATTAAGAGTCGTATGTTTGTAACAATTCACTCAAGAGGCATTATGGAGAGTCTGCTTTGTGTCAGGCATCAATCAAGGCCTTGGAAACATAGCAGTAAACAAAACCAAGCCCTTGGCTTGAATGCAGCATTACTGCAAATGGCTGCCAGGCTGTTGCACAGAGAGATCCTCAGAAGCACATTCCATTAGACTATGACGAGCGCCCCTGGAATTGGGCAACACAATTGGGCAGCTCTGCTCTAAATGCAGCCTACATTCTAGGGAGGGAAACAGACCATAACAAATAAGTAGGAATATCTAATAGAGTACTTTGGGAAAAAATAACACAAGATAAAGAAGAGAAGAGTTAGGAGAGCTATTTCAGACTTAAGTAGTCAGAGTAAGTGTCCCTGATAAAGTGATATTGTGTGATCGACTCATCTTCTATCAGAATTGTTCTAGCTTCTGTTTTAACAACAGACTGCGAAATGTGTGCCAAAGCCGACACAAGGAGGCCTTAACAGGAGGAGACAGTTGTAACAATCCCAGTGAGAGATGACCCTGGTGGGGCCACATGATAGCAGGAGAGGTGGTAATCTGCATCCTGAGAAGGCATAGTGGGATTTGCTAATGGATTAGAGATGGAACACAAAGAAAAAGAAGCATCAAGAATGATTCTAAGATCATTCTAAGACATAGGAGGAGCAGTGTGAGAGGAAACCAGTTCTGATTTAAATGTGTAAAACTTGAGATGCTGATGAAAAATCCAAGTGGAAATGTCAAATACACAGATGGAGAGGCGAATATGGAATTCAGGGGAGATGTGGAAATTGTAGATATAATTTGGGAGTTGTTGTGATATAGTTAATGAAAAGCGTTGAGAGGAGACAAAAAATAAGAGAGTAATAGTCCTCAATCCTGGCTGCACATTGTTAACTCCCTTGGGGAGCTTTCACAGTCCTACTCTGGACTAATTAAATCAAAACCTCTGGGGATGACATCAAGGCAGCAGCATTTTTCAAAAGTTTCCCAAGTTTTTCTTAAGAGCAGCTGGGATTGAGAACAATTGACTTAAGGAGTCAATGAAGGGCTGAAGAAAGGTCTCAGAACTAAGCCCTACAAAATGTTGGTGTTCATAAATCAGAAGATGAGGCAGAATCAGCAAAAGAGAGAGTGACAAAAGTGAGAGGGGTTTAGAGCAGTGGTCAGAAACCTTTATTTGTAAAGGGGCAAACAGTAAACATTGTGTCTTTGCAGATAATGTGGACCCTGTCACAACTGAACTGTGTTACTGTGACATGAAGGCCGCCTTTGCCAGTACATAAAGGAATGCAACTATGTTTTAATAAAACTTTATTTACAAAAACAGGTGGAGGGGGCCAGATTTGGCCCATGGACTAGCTTGCATCCAGTTTGCATCATGGGAATGGCCTTGGCCAGATTAGATGGCAAGTCCCTGAAGTAGGAGTGAACAGAGAGCCAGTGAGTGGCGTGGTTTCTCTCTTCAGTGGCAGTCATGAAGGTACCAAAGCCACTCAAGGATCCCTGGAGGATCACTAGACTATGTGAGCAGTCCTTACTCTTTCAAATGTATCAGAACTTCCTGGTTATTGTGCCCAATAATGCTTATAGGTAGAGCAACAGCAACAACAATAATAATAATATGCTTTTTTCAAACAGAATACAACAAAATAAGCCAAATGCAAATCAAAATGAATCCAGGAACAAATCAGTTAGTGCAGGGGTGTCCAATCTGTAGTCTGTCAGCTATATATTGATTTTGTGAGGACTCTTTTTGGTTATGTGTGGTGTTGGATACCATGAAACATATGCATGGAATCAGCTTTCATTAGTATTTGTGTATTTAATATGCGCCCCAGGACAACTCTTGTTATTCTAATGTGTGGCAGACAAAAAATGGTTGGACAGCCCAATTTAGTGTTTTCCCTTTATTGTTGAATATGCCAATATCTTTCAACATGGAGTGACAGGGGTACATTAATACCTAAAGAGGTCCTACTTGTGATTGGTGACCACCCGCAGCTCTGTAAGAACTGCGCTGTGACCCACAATCAGCGCCCACTAGAGCTCTAGAAGAGCTACACCATGACCCGCCATCCGCGCCTGCCAGGACATCCTTAAAAGCAGCACCGCGACCCATGACCCGTGCCACTGGGCCTCCACATACCCTGACCAGGAACTCTGGGAGCCGTGAAACCCCATGTCTCCCTCCCGTACCCTCCACACCAGTCCACTCGTCTAGCCAGGGACTCTGGTAGCCAAATGCCCTGGGGAGCCCTCCCTGCTACTGCGTGGAGCCCTTCTCCTGGACAGAAACTGTTGGAGCCTTGGGCCCTCTGTGCCAAAGTAACTGGGTGCCAGGCACTCCCAGAACCATGTGCACCACCCCCTGCCCTGTTGCTGGATACGGGTGTGTCACACTCCAGAGCTGCTCCCACAACCTGAACTCCCTGGCTGGGGCAGCCCCAGAGGAGCTACACTCTGTAGGTAGGGTCACTCCCTACAAAGATCCAGCAAGAATAGAGTGATCCTGCTGGAATCTAATCTTGGAGAGCTACCTCCCCAACTCTGAGGAAGGCCAGAGGTAACTGGTGAAAAACAATCATGAGGCGAAATCAATGGAAATACTCTGGCAGTATGAATAATCAGAATAGATCAATTCCCCCAAGGAACAATGGGGCAGACACAGCACAAGAGCCCATGCACAAACAAATAGCTGAGATCTCAGAAATAGAATTCAGAATCTGGATAGCAAATAAGATTGAATTAGAATTCCAAGCAGTAACCCAAAAGATGTCTCAAGAATTCAACAAATTCAAAGACCAAATAACCAAAGATTTTGACACATTGAGAAAGAAGATGCAGCCCACAAAGATCTGAGAAACACAGTAGAATCCCTCAGTAACAGAATGGAGCAACAAGAAAAAAGGATTTCTGTCATTGAAGACAAAGCTTTCAAACATTCCCAAACTCTCAAAGAGGAAGAGAAATGGAGGGGAAAAATACATCACTCTCTCAGAGAGCTCTGGGATAATTTGAAGAAAACCAATATTCGTCTTATAGGGATGAAGTGGCTTCACAAGGCACAGAGTCCCTTCTCTATGAGATTATGAAAGAGGACTTTCCAGATATGCCAAGAGATTCTGAAATTTAGATACCAGACAGTTTCAGAACTCCAGCACAACTCAACCTGAATAAGTCATCCCCCAGACACATCATATCAATTTCACTAAAGTTATTAACTAAAGTTAATATGAAGGAGAAAATTCTGAAAGCAGCCAAATGAAAGAAAACCATTACCTACAAGGGGAAGAATATTAGAATAACTGCAGATCCCTCTGCTGAAACCTTTCAAGCTAGAAGAGGATGGTCATCGACTTTTTTTTTTATTATTATTAATACTAAATCATACAAATCTCCTAAAACAAAATAACATTCAACCCAGAATCCTGTACCCAGCTAAACTGAGTTTCATTTATGATGGAGAAATTAAATACTTTAATGACATTCACATGTTGAAGAAATTTGCCTTATCTAAACCAGTTCTCCAGAATATTCTCAAACCTATCCTTCATAAAGACCAGCATAATCTTCCACCATAAAAGGAAATCTGCCCAGAAAATTTTTATCAAATTCCAACTTCCACAGTTGCAAAAGGATTAAAAATGTCCACCGGACTCTCGAAAGGCTTTTCAATATTCTCGATTAATGTGAATGGTTTAAATTGTCCTCTAAAGAGGCACAGGTTGGCTGACTGGATACAAAAACTCAAGTCAGATATCTGCTGCATGCAAGAATCTGATCTTACATTAAAAGACAAATATGGACTCAAGGTGAAGGGATGGTCATCTATAGTCCAGGTAAATGGAAAGCAGAAAAAAGCAGGGATTGCAATCCTATTCGCAGATGCAATAGGCTTTAAACCAACCAAAATAAGGAAGTATAAGGATGGACACTTCATATTTGTTAAAGGTAATACTCAATATGATGAGATTTCAATTATTAATATTTATGCACCCAACCAGAACACACCTCGATTTATAAGGGAAACTCTAACAGACATGAGCAACTTGATTTCCTCCACTTCCATAGTAGTTGGAGATTTTAACACCCTTTTAGCAGTGCTGGATAGATCCTCCAAAAAGATGCTAAGCAAAGAAATCTTAGATTTAAACTTAACCATTGAACATCTTGACTTAACAGACATCTACAGAACATTTCATCCCAACAAAACTGAATACACATTCTTCTCATCAGCCCATGGAACATACTCCAAAATCGACCACATCCTAGGCAACAAATCTAATCTTAGCAAATTTTAAAAAATAGAAATTATTCCTTGCATCTTCTCAGACCATCATGGAATAAAAGTTGAACTCAATAACAACAGGAACCTGCATACCCGTACAAAAACATGGAAGCTAAACAACCTTATGCTGTGGATAGATGGGTTATAGACAAGATTAAGAAGGAAATCACCAAATTTTTGGAACAAAACAACAATCAAGACACAAATTACCAGAACCTCTGGGATACTGCAAAGGCAGTCCTAAGAGGAAAATTCATAGCACTGCAAGCCTTCCTCAAGAAAACAGAAAGAGAGGAAGTTAACAACTTAATGGGACATCTAAAGCAACTGGAGAAGGAAGAACACTCCAACCCCAAACCCAGCAGAAGAAAAGAAATAACCAAAATCAGAGCAGAATTAAATGAAAATGAAAACTAAAGAATTATACAACAGATCAATAAATCCAAAAGTTGGTTTTTTGAAAAGATCAATAAAATAGATAAACCTTTGGCCAACCTAACCAG